>WTSP01025455.1:0-27516 GCA_025331215.1 Actenoides lindsayi | reverse complement strand
TATAAAGTAAATTAGAAATCATGTGCTATCATAATGTATTTATTTGATTATAATAGAATTATAAAATTGCAAATAATAAAAATAATACATTTATATAGGCCAAAAAGATGATTTGCTTCGGAAGTTGTGAGACCTGCCAACAGAACTTCATTTTCCCCCTTCCTTTGCACTAGTCACAACACCTGTAACCGAGGAATATTGCATCCCATATGTTTCTGACACTGCCTTAGCAGTGTGATCAGGCCTGTATAAAAAAGGCATAGCTTGGCCTAAAGAGTTTAAAATCTATTTAGAAAATCTAGTCATAATGCTATGATAATTATAATAATTTGCAATAAAAATGCAATATAGCATTCTTAATACAATGCCCTCAGAGCAATTTATACACACTGATGAAATAAACTTCACAGCTTTCACAGAGGTGGATGAGTATTAAGATTTTTATAGGGGTAAACAGAGAGTATCTGTTTTTATTTAGGCCAATTTATTTTTGCAACATCTCCCCCAATATTACCAGGATCTCTCTGTAAACCTGAGAAGGTGTTAAACAACCTGTATAGCTCATTTGAGCTAATTTTCCTTTTGGTGCTTTCATTTGAAAAGAACACCATTTGAGTGTCAAGATAACAGAGCCAGATCTCCAAAGCACTGCTATTTCATTGCAATTCATGTGTGAGCTCTGCACTCCTCCCAATTGATTGCATGCACAGCACTACATTTTGTACACTGGACAGGTTTTTCTCACCTCACAAGAGCTTTCTTGTTTCTTTAAAATCAGATTTAGCTTTGCTCATATACTTACATTTCTAATTTGTAATACGCCGTCTGTAACATCATTTAGGAAACTTTTCACACATTTCCCTTTGCCTTACCCCAAAGCTCTCATTCCTTGCAAAATCAGATTCTTTCTTTTTAGTAACTTGGCTTGAAGTTGGCTGTTAGCTACAGTGAGGTTACACAGTCTCCAACATGTGCCACCCGAAGATGCAGAGCCTCTTCTGGGAAAATCTGAAAGATTTCAAGTACTGTTCTCACAGCTGAGCTCCCTGGCTGGACTGAGAGATTTAAGGGGTTTCCTTTGCTTCCTGTTTCTTCAGTGATTTACTCCATAGTGTCAGAGGAAAATATGGTATGGTCAGGAGTGGTACTCAGAAATGGTTGGTTATTTTCTGGCCTCATTATACCTCTGACACACAGCTAAAGCTATAAGCTTCCACACCTTCTGTTCCAGGCAATACCTTGCAGGAAATGAGAATGGCCCACTGTAAACTTAGGTCCCCTGGAGAAATCTGCAGGGCATTTCTGCCTGTATTTTGGGGTGTGGTTTTTTCAGGGAAGCCTTTGCAATTTTGCCTTTTTGGGTGAAAGGTTTGTTGTATAAATGCTGTGACAGACTGTTACAACATTTACTGCTAGGGTTTTCATCTATTGCCTACCAAAAAAAAAAAAGAACAGAAAAGCAATTTCCAAAACTAAAAATGACTGTACACAAAGTTAAATTGCTCTTGTCAATAGTAGGGGCACATGCCCTGGGGTTCCAATGAAAGGCAAACGTAATATTCTTTTAGAGTCACTGCGACTGGCAAACAATGCCATTCTTGCAAAATAATGTTCCCAGAGCCTGTGACAGGATAAAAGTCTCTTCTAGGTTTCAGTAAAAGTCAAGATATGCAGGTGGGAAGACAAAAACCTGTGAGATTACAGTCATGCTACCGCACACTGCGTTTGGAGAAAAAGTTTTTAATTGTTGTGTTTAATTGCCTTTTCTCTTCAATGAAAAGCAATATTTTAAAGAGATTATGTCTAATTCAGAATAAACAATTGCAATTCCATGATTATACCTCCTCAGATTTTTGTAAGCCTGGCATTAAAAGATTTGATTGCTTTCAACCTTTTGCAATACAATGAGACACGTTAGTCAAAATGCAAATAAAATGCTTTAAATTATTAAGTTGTGTTCAAATATATAATACCAAGATAAGGAAAACAAACTGTTAATACTTACAGGCAAAATGTCTTTGTGGCATAGGAAGTTTTAGAGAAATACACCTTTAAGTATTTCCAGATTCCCTGTATTGCCTCCTGCAGCAAAACATGAGGTGTCCTTGCCCTGAATTGTGTCTGCCTTCGTACAGTCTCCATATAAATACAAACACCCTGAAATATGACCCACGAGGAAATTCCTGTTTCTGCCATGGGGAGTAAATTAAAGACTGTTCTGAAAGGGGAAATCCAGAAGATTAATATTCACTCACGAGCAGTGAAAAAAAATAGGCACATTTGAGGCAGCCATAAATGTCTCCCATGCAGGAAAAAGCCTGGAGACAGTTTGTTTTTGTTGGTACAGCTTTCTAAACAGTCCCTTCATATCCCCTGAGCTGTGTCTAAAATAGAATATCCACCCAAGACTGGAAGATAAAGCAACAGTAAGAACCCTAACAGATCATAAAGTACCATAAAATGTAACCAAGTTCAAACGTAAAGAACAGCATTTACTTAAACAATGGTGAGACAGGATTTCTTATGCTACCTGTGTTAATGACAATGTACTTTCATTGCAGGGTCAGTGTCTTAGTTATAGGTGAATTTCTTGGATTCTCTCCAGAACCATCCAGCATATGATTAATGATAATGACTTTACACACTAAACTATTTGTCTAATCCTGCAGATGTCAAGGGAATTGCTTTTAGACAGAAAATAGTTATAAATTTGAACAGGAAATAAGCTAAAATACCCTACAGCTTATAAACTACTATTCAGCTACCTGGCCTTGCTCAAGTGAAAGGGTCAGCCTTCCTCATTCTGAACAGGTTCCTTCAGGTTCTTGGGCTGGCAGAGCCCTCAGCATGTAAATAGCATCAGTCAGAGGTGATGTACATTGGTGAAAAATCTTCTTCTTAAGTAATATTAATGTTTTCTGGACACGATCTAAAGTAATGTTCTATCTAGCAGACACTGGTCCCAACACAAGGGAATGTTTTTCTCTCTTTCACTGCTACTGATTTCTCTTTCCAAGCTGCTTCCCTCTCTGGCAGTGTTTCCAGGTCTTTCATGCTGACCGTTGTGTATTTCATATACTAGAACTATCCCAAAGGTTTTTTAAGATTCAGCCTTAACTTCTTCCTTTCAAGTTGTCAGTCAGCAAGTGGAATTGCTGTGCTCCTTTGTGCCATACAATCATCTTTTTTTCCAGGAAACCTTTGGTCTACCAGGAGACCTCTTTCAAATGCTGAGAGTACCTTGTTGGCTTGCCACATTAGAGCACTGTAGACCTCCAAATAATGCCACTATTTTGGTTTTGGTTTTTTTTTCCTTAAATAAACAGCTACCATTTCACCTATTAGTTGGAAATTCCCAAGCTGTCCTTATTTAGTGTTTATCATGGTAAATGTACTACAAAATTTCATAAAGACCCACTCTATCCACCATTTTTCTTCTTTTAGATGTTATGTCCAACAGGGCAAGTAACTTTTCCTACTCATAAAGGAAACTCACAAGTATTAACTCCTCTGATTCTTTCTCCGAAGTCCCTTGTAGGCTGGACATGGGGCTATTTCTACTAATTTTTATATTTTCCCAGTGCTTGGAAGGCAAGATAAACTTGCTATAACTTTTCTTAAATAAAATAGAATTCTCATAGAACCTTTAAGAAAGAAGTACTACACAAGAGGAAACGTGCTTCTTACCTGTTATGCTGTTACATTCCTTGGCATTATTTTAAAAACTTAACTGACCTGTTTCAGAGCCCCTACTTGCTCCTTTATTGTTCCCAAGGCTCTCTGGCTTCAGAGCTATAATGTATCTGAATAAAAGGATAGTTTTGGAGACAGGGGAATACTGTTAACAGAAATTTAAAAACAGGCTAAACCTTAAGCAAATAAACACTAAATGAACTATAAAGACACAAAAGAGCTTCCAGAGAGGTACTGAACACCGAAATGTTGCCTGGACACATTGTAAACCAGCAATATTTCTAATGACAGAAAAGAGTTTAATATGGAGCTATTTACCAGAAGTAATAGGAAGACCATTTTGGTATGACCTGCTAGATCTTTATACAGTTTACTGTATAAAGTCATTTGATACCCAGAGCAGGATGAAGTGCTGATAGATCAGGCTATTTCCATCAAGATGTTTTCAGTGATTCTGGCTCACTCTAAGAGGGTGTGTGTGGCCTGCCTAACCAAGTCACCCAGTGCCAGCTTACTCTTCCAAACTACTTTTCAACTGACACTGTAAACCTCATCTTGAATGATGCTGAAGACCACCTGCATCCTTAGCTGAGAAAGGTTTGGGGATGGATTTTGGTTGGTTTTCACTTCACCAGATTGAGTGACAGACATGCAGATATCCATAGGAAATTTTTTTTGTAAAAAAAGGTCTTTATTGATTTCATGCTCAAGACGCCCATAAAACAACCATTTATTTAATTCAAACAACTGTAAATTTGACTAATGAAAAAAATATATGCCTCACTATGCCACAGTATTTGTAAGAAAATAAACTTAATAATTTGGTAACTTGGCTATAATAGTATGCACTTATTTTCTTAGATTTCAAAAGACTATCGAGTACATTAACTGGGAAAAGGGTGAACAACTAATCATTTATCAGTTAACCAAATCATTAAAGTTACTCTTTTGAGCTAGCTTTCAACTTTAAAGAGAATATAAAATGTAGGAATATAAATATCACTGATGTAACTCCAAAATACAAAATCAAGACTGTACAGTAACTAAAAAGGCACTTCTGGTTTCTGATTCAAGTAAGTATTCCCAGTCTTGGCAAAATTCCTCACAAATAGAAGCTATATCTAAACGTACATTTGTTACTGGAACATATAATTCTATCCTTTCAACATTAAATTTTAATGTTTTGTAACAAAGCCTTGGCATTAACATTCTTTTGGTTCAAAACTTCTGAATCGATCACCAAACTTTTTTATTTCTGTAAGCAGTAAAACTGCAATACCATTGTTTCAGGACCTTCTATCAGATAACTGTATTTTGCAAAGCAAAAATCTTTACAATGGCGCTTTAATAAGGCCCTGTCCAATTCCAGTTTGCCAATCTTTTACAAAGATTTAAATTTTTATTTTTCTATTCCTTACATTCCCATCCTACTCAGGTAAATCATCTGCAGATACTGATGTTGTATTTATCCATCTTGTTCTAGAGAGGTAACTAAGTAAATTGACTTCCAGATTAAGCACAGAGCAATCATTAGTCTTCATTAATAATGTTCATAAATAGGAAATGAATATATTAGACTAAGAAACACCCTTTTAAATAGCTACAAACTGTTTCATCACTGGACATACCCATATATGATGGTCTTTGGAAATATCCGAGGAAGTTAGGGTTCCATGAGCTAGCAGTGAAAGAAAAGATGGGAGTCTCACGATTTAATTTTTTTTGTTCTTATTTTACAATCTGTTTTCTGGAATAAACATTTACAGGTCAAGTAGCTGACTCTCAGAACATCTTCAGTAGCCATAAATCATGACAGCCACACTAAGAGAAATCAAGATAAAGTAATTAGCATTAGCTGTCAAGTTGTCCTACAGCATTTATTTCTTCTTTAAAGTCTTGCATATTGTCCATCCATCAGATACCCCAGCTTATACAATATAAAAATCTAGTGTAATTACATTTCTGTTATTAAGAATGTGTTACTCTGGTTTATAATCAAATCTCCACCCAAAACCATATCCTGATCTTTCATCACTGGCTGGATTAAAATACACTTTCAGAAGTAAAGTTCCTTAGTGAGCATAGAGACCACGCAGGGAATCTGCTTCTTCTCACTGAAGCGTGGATCATCAGACTGTGATTCAAAATTTGTGGCAACCACATAGTTGACCCGTGTGAGGATCTGCATGATCTCAAGTTGCTTTCCATGCTCATTTAGCACAGAGCACAGGGACTGCACAAACCAGGAGCCTCTTCCAGGATTCCTCCAGGAGTAATAACCTTACAGGAAAGACAGATAAGAAAGTACATGGGTTATTTTTCCTATTTTTACTTATTATCTTGTGCTGAAGAATGGAATGCCAAAGAGATATGTACTAATTTGTGTGAAAGATTCTGGGCATAGAGTAACAATGCACACACAGAAAGTTTAATTCTTACCACGTGTCATATCCTACTTCATTAAAGTGGAGAATAAAATGTATTGACTCTCCAGCCCTCACACTACTAAAGTAACATCCTATATTTTTGCACTTGGGAAAACTCCAAGAAGTAAGATTTCATGTTTTTCTTCTCTAAGTTTTGTGCTCGAACTGTTCCTCTTCCTGCCTTCAACACATATCCAACATGCTCACTAAACTGGGATATGGAATGGCAGGATTGCCAGAAAACAGTGCAGCCTTCACCACCTGTAATGTCTGTGTCTTCTCAAAACCTGACAAATCCAAGCTTTCTCCTGTTTTTGCTACAGCTAGTGTAAAAGGGGTGAGAAAACACTTGGGTCCAACATACAGTGAGCCTCAGTGTTTTGTTCAGCAATGTACAGTGTACCATCAATAAGGGTCAGTCTACAATCAAGTCAATACGGGTAACAAGATTTTAGGCTTCTATCCCCACCCTGACCCCCTTTTCTTTACCTGGCACTGTGGAATATGCAAACAGAAAATCTGCTTCTACAGGGATTTTGTATCTCGGATTGGCATCTGTTTCCAGAGTATCATTTGCAGGTCCTGAGTCAGTTTGTATACCTTCATCAAATTCAGAGCCTCTGCATGCCTGAAAGCAGTGAAGACAAAGAGAACTTGTCCAGTAAGGAGAAACAAGGTGCTATAAAAATAAGTGTTTATTAACATTTTTTAATGGATACAGTTTTAAGCAGTACTTTGCATGTATTAGAAGCAGAAATTCAATTCTAGGGCACATCTCATTGTTCAGTGATAAAGTTACTACCCATTTTAAAATATACATCCCATACAGTAAAGGGAGGTAATGGTGTTGCAGGCTGTGGATCTCAGTGGATTGTCAAAATGCCCAGTCAGCATTAGCTTATTCTAACCATGATTAATTTTCCTAGTCTAAAGTCATCCTCAGCACTCAGTTATTACATAATGTCTTGTGCAGTGTGACTTTTGGACATTTTCTTCACAGGGGACTACACGTTGTCTTTGGTTCCTGACATCCACTGCTGTAGCACTACACTTCACAGAATAACAAAATCACTTCTGAAGATCATCTAGTCCAATCCCCCTTCTCAAGCAGGGACAGCTACAGCAGATGTCCAGGACTGTGTCCAGTTGGAGATGGACACAGATGGAAACTCCACTGATGGAGATTATACAATCTGGGCAATCTGTTCCAGTGTTTGACCACCCATTTCAAGTACATTGCATTTTTAACATGTTTCCATTTCTCTCTTTTATTTTTAATTTCCTCTTAATCACATGGTTTAGCTAAAGGGTGCACTGGGACCACAGTCCAGGTTGCTAAGTTTCAGCTTTTGATCAGTAGCTTTAACTCACAGCACTTGCAAAGAAATATCAGTCTGAGGGGCTGATATAACATGAGTAGGTTGCCTTTATTAAGAAAATTTTAAAGGCATCAAAGTACCCATTCTGAACTTGTAATTAAAAGAAGCATCCCTTCAGTAGTAAGAAGAGTCTAAAACAGACACAGTTTTCACTTTGAGGTTGAGGATTAATTGATGGAACAGCCTAGGGAAAACCACATCTACTGCAACTCCCATATGTACATAATGCTATGATGAATTCAGACCCGTGGTATGTCAGTTAATACTATTTGTAGAAGCTGTCTTTAAAAGCTTAAGTAATATGCAGTTAATTATACTCTAATGCAATACTGCAATATAAATTTTTAGGCTACTGAGGGAGACAAAATATATTTCTTTTAGTAGAATGCAGTAATTTGTAGAGACAGCCTTTATTCTGTATTATTTCTATTGATACTCACATACTGTCCTCAGCTCTGTCTGTGCAAGTGGGAGTTTATCTTTCTGCTTTTAAGTTCATGCATTATCAAGCACAAAGAGAAATCATGTAAAAAATTACAATGACAATATATGTTCTTTACATCTGTGAAGCTTTTATATAAATTGTCTTTTAAAAACAAAGAATACAAGTCACCCACAGTCAACTTCTCTCAACACATTTTTCCACAAAACCTCCAGCAAAATCCAGTAAGTTAACCTAGAGGGCTCTTCTAGAGCTGACAACAAACATAGCATATTTTCTCCACTGCAACAGTAGGATAGAATATTTACCTTAGGGCTATTACCTGAATGAAAAATAATTTGGGTTTGCCTATAAGGCTTTTACACTTGTCTCCTCTGAACAGTGCAGTCAAACTCTTGATAGCCATAGGTCCATCAGTGCCATAGATGAGGCCTTCTTCCCCATGGCTTAGAAGGATACAGGCAAAACAAGCAGCATCACTGTGATTCTCCTCAGCAGCTACAAATCAAATACTTCTTAGGCAAAAGGAAGCAACATTTAAAATGAAAACTATATTTATCAAACACTTTTCTGAGACTAAGTATACATTGGGCCTCTACTGGAAGACGTAAGAAGGGGTGGATAAAGATAACACAACTCACTTCTTAGTCATGTGATGAGTACTTTGGATACATGAATGCATCCTGCACTTGACTCTGAGTATAGTACTGAAGTCAACAGGCTGGACTCTTTATCTAATACGACAAGGCTCTTTGCCTAACACACAGGACACATGCATCACCTAATATGACAAAAAAGCTGTTTATTTCTAAATTGACATAGGAGGAAGAGGTGGGGAATTAAAACCTAATCCATTAAGAAACCTTCTATACAGAAAATTACATGTAGTGGAGCCTAAGAAATCAGTTCTAATCTGACCTGCTTTGAGCAGGGGGTATATCCAGTGACTTCCAGAGGTCTTTTCCACAATTATTCTACAATTCTAAATTTTTACCTTGCTTCAGTAATTTTTCCATATCACCACGGCTTCGGTCATTGTATGTATAAACCTCAAAACCTAAGTTTCTAAAACTCTTAGCTAGATCTCCAGCATCCTTATCAGTGCCATTGCGTGTACCCATTCCTGCCAGAAAACAAAGAATATGGTTGATTGCACATTACACAATTCAAAATAATTCACGTGTTCAAAGGTAAATTCTTAGGTTTACAATTAATAAACCTAAACAATGTCATGGTGACATGAGTTTAAAACAATCCTCTAGCAGCATTCTCAGCATTGATAACAAACGGTGAGATTTTGTTTTAATGCAAAATAATGCAAGGTTCAATGTTAACACGTATCTTATCCTGAAAAATATTCCTCCAGCACCTTGAGACATAGGGCCTCTATGGATGACTGTATCTCCTTTTGATTATGCAGTGTAACATGTGCATAAAGCACCACATGATAGAACTGCTGGAAAGAGTCCCCGTGATGCCTACCTAAAAGAAACCGATGCAAATTCTTTGGAGTAAATGTGTCTGTTAGTGTGTTTGCCAAGTGTATAGGAAAAGACCTATAGAGTTGATTGTAACACAAGTACCTGTCTGCTTTGAAACCGTACATGGCCTGAAAAGTTAAATGCAGGAGTGAGAAGAGAGCACAGCTACAGCGATTAGCTTTTCTAGCTCATAGCTGTAGCTCAGGGACAGAGAAATTATAACATAGGCTGTAGATGCCAAAGTTCAAATTTTAACAACACAGCCTTAAACTGTGGGACAAAGGTTTAATCTGAAGTTGGCAGAGGAAGGTGGTATGCTCTTTGAAACATATACTGCAAAGAAGCTGCAAAGAGCCACTCTAACATAAGTGTTAAAGAAGGGGAATAAATTGTGGGAACAACTCTTTCTCAAAAAAAGATAAATATATTCATTACAATTCCCTATCCTAAAAATAAGATGCTTATTGAATGAGTATAAAAATTCTTAAGTCTGTAACAAATATCACTGAAGAATGAACATTACCTGTTTTGTCTTCAAAATTTTTGTTGTTTATAATAATACATTTGCCAACTTTCTTGTAGTCCATATTATACTGGAATGTGGGTGTAACAATTCGGTACTGATTACTGATAGAGGATTTTGGCTGTGCTTCTTCTCCATTCTTCTTTTTTCTAGGTGAACCAAATGAAATTATTGTTAGTGGCCAGTCACATGCAGTGTGCCTATTTATCTTAATTCAAGCCATCCGGGCAGCCCTACCCAATATTTTTTCTTCTCTAATGTTTGCTTTCTTCCTTCATTTTTCAGATCAAGGGATAAAGATCTTGTGATTTCCATGAAGTGATTACTGTATGTGATTGGATTCTGATGATGGTGCAATGACTCTAGAGCAAACTGCAGCCAATGGTATGATACACAGATCCTGACCCACAGATAAAAACAAATGGCCTGCACACGTAGTCAGGCTGGCAGTAACCCTTTGCAAACTATGGATCTGGACATGTTTTATTTTACTATAAATAATTCATGGAAGGACAGACAGATCTCCCTTAATAACTATTCCAAGTACATGAAGATACACAGTTTACCCCATAGTGTGATAGGATTTGTTTATTGAATCATCATCATCCCTAAATTCTCTCAAGATTAAGACAGAGCAATAGGTAGTTTTACTGATAAAGGTTATAGATGTGAAAAGATCATGTCTTAAATTGGACTGCCAAACAGCAGCCTGAACCCATGCAAAAAAATAAGCACATTTTAGTCTCATCATCAATACCCGAACCTCACTTAAAAAAAGCCAAACCAAACCAAACCAAACCAAACAAGCTATAAATATTCTCTGTTAATATGCCTGTGTACTGAGCTTTCTGCTATGTGCAGGAGTCTTAGGTTGGATTAGAGAGATGCAAAGGGATAGCACAGACATTATACACCAATTTATTCTAAATGAAGTATTAAAACCAGATCAGTTAGAGCCAGCGTGCACACCTGAAGTATAAGCCTGAGGAACTCAGCAGTA
The DNA here is from genome assembly GCA_025331215.1 of Actenoides lindsayi. Lineage (NCBI taxonomy): Eukaryota > Metazoa > Chordata > Aves > Coraciiformes > Alcedinidae > Actenoides > Actenoides lindsayi. The sequence continues at coordinate 16,572 of WTSP01025455.1, read as the reverse complement.
CTTGCTTTTAGAGGTGGACTTTTTGGTCCAAGCAGGTGGCTTCAGATGTTGGTAACGTCTCCTCATGCAGAACTGAAGCCAGTGAGAGTCTACAAAGTGTCTTGTTCAACCTCAGAATTACAAACAAGCTTTGGAGCAAGCCCTGTTAGAAACAATGCTCAGTAAAGGGCAGAAGAAGCTATTGGCACCTCTTTTACTTATTTGGTCCAGCGTTTATTGTTCAGGCCTGAGAGGAAAATATAACCTACATTCACAGCAGAAGTAACTGTATAATGTAGGGGTTCTTAACAGAATTAGATTTTCCCCATAATCTCAATTAATTTAAGTACTCTCACTATTCTCACTCATATCTTTCTAAAGAATTACTAAACCATTTGCTTCAATAATAGCCCATAGACATGAGATTGATGCAAAATGATTAAATGTTATTTAGGTAATGTACTTTCTTACCTTCCTAATTTAACAATTATTGTCTTTTAGCTTTAAGTGTCCTCTTTTTTTTTACTAAAGGACAAGACTAATTGAAAACTAAAACGAACCTTCTCTAGATGATTCATCATGTTTAAATGCTACTGCAATTCAATTTTAAAACAACTTCTTATCTTTGAATGTCCTCATGTTCTGTTATAAAGGGCCAAATTAAACAGCTGCATTTGGCAGGCTTTCTCCATCCTCTTTTTATATGTGGCCATCCTAATATCATGTCCTCTCTTAGACTTCTCTTAGGGACTAGAAAACAAGATATTGAATCGTATCTACTTGAGGATTTTGTCTGATACAGGAAGTACAGGTTTTTTCAGGCAAATGGCAAGTATCAGTATTCTCCTTGAATACTGCTTCCTAAGGGCTCTGGGAGGAATAATTAAATATGCTTTGCCTCAAGAAAATATTTTAACTGTTTTAAAGAACTATCCACAACTGTATGATATTAATATTACATTTGACTTTTAAAGAGATCTTGGATTCTTATTTTAGCCTAAAATTCGCCCTGGCCCTACATCACTAGACAGCTCTCTGGGAAAGAGGGGGTGGGGTGGGGGGGGAAGAAATTTAAAAACAACAAATAATCACTCAGGTTGATGAAGAGGCTAATTTCCTCAGTACACACTGGATTCAAGTTCCTACAGATTTATCTGGCTCCACTAACTTCCTGAAAAAGCTCTATGACTAATAGTGGCTGTTACACCCAATAGGATATTTTCAAGGGGTTGTACACAAATTCCTGTTTATGTCCAACCCATGAACAGTTGTGAACACTCAGGACAGATCTGCATGAGCAGTACGATACCATGTTTGCACCGTCTGCTCTCCTAAAATGCTGGAATTGATCTGATTCTAGTCCAGAAGTCACAGAGCTACGTTACCCCACAAAAAGCCTCACTGAAAATAGCAGGTAGGATTAAAGGGCATAATAACCCAGCCACACAACTTCTCTGAAACTGCCTCCCTTCTGAGTTCAATAGTTCATACTCATTCATGCAGAAACCCTTAGGAGTTTAAGGGATGTAGGTAGTACTACTTGCATTCCCAGAAGTATGCTGGAAGCACTCTGCCGGTCAATGACAAGTGTCACAGACCAGCCTTGCCAGCTTGCTCTATGGCACCACACAGAACTCCATCATTTCCCCATTCCTTTACAGAGGATAGTATGGTTTTGTTCTAAGAAGTCCTTCCAAGCTGAACAGGCTCACAAGATAGAAAGCACCGCAGCATGCTTTGTCGGGTTACACCTATCGCCTCTTTACCGGCAGACAACAACAAGTTTCACAAATCTTTTGGTATCTGTCCAAACTAAACGAATAAGGAAGAAATGGTTGTGCAGCAGACACATCCCAGGCCTGCGGTCCAGAGAGAAATTGGGTTTTGAAGATTCCGTTTTCTGTGTGAACATAGCACAATATGGGAATTGCTTGGCTGGACTACACTAACAGTATAAGGTCAAACTCTTCAGTTTCAACAAGCTAAATCAGAGCTTGTATTAATGGCTAACAAAGTAATAAATACATAATAAACAGTCCTTAAAGGATATGCCCTGTCAGTGACCTGCTGACTTATGACTGAAAGCCTAAAGCTTTCCAGCTAAATTTTTATTTCTTAAGCTCTGAACAGGACACATGTTAATATAAATGTTTACTGCTGTTGCCCTTACTAAGCTTTCTAATCACCGTATTTTCGGAAAGGGTTTCCACAGGTTAGTTATGTGCTGTTATAAAATGTTTTAAACCATTTGCCATCAGTTTTATCACATTCCGCTTCTCTGATATCCAGTGTCTTTAATTTCCCTTTTTTGGGATTCAAACTTGCCCAGACTAAATAGAAACTTGAACTTTATGACCGTTCACTCTTTCTTCAGCTTTTAATTGCAACTGTGCCGTAACCCCTCACTCTGCTAGAGGCCACTGATCTTTCCCTTAGACAGAAATATTCTTCCTATCAGTGCTCTCACATATTTCATGTTCTCTCCCTTTGGTCAAGAGTTCAGCAAAATTGAAGCTCTGTCCTGGCACCCTCATATAGCTTGTACACTTTCACCCTTACTGTGTGGCACAATCCAGGCCTTACACTTGACAACTGTATGTCTGGGAATGTGATTTCATCAGGTTTAGACTCATTCGGTCTCAATCCTGGGAAAATCATTATTATCAACTTCTCATATAGAAGTAAAGTTACCCATACCATTTATAATTTTGTTACGGAACTTTTAAATAGTAAAGGTCAAATTTCTTATCACCATCAGTGACTAAAATTCCATCAAAGCCCATGGAGATACATCACTTGCACCAGCAGTGAACTTAATTGCCTACATGCCTGCTACTTACCACAACAAACTTTCTTTTCCGTTACACTTTGGGTAAATTATGATTTCAGTATGTATGGCTATTAAGATTTAAGGATAAAAATATCACTGTTTAACATGTAACAATACCTAAAGATTATTTTCAATAACAATTTTACAGAAAGCAGTGTCTCTTAGTAGCTGAGATTTCCTCTCCTTTGGCTCCTTTTATAGGCATCTTCCTGCATTTTCTTTGCTACAGTGTATTAGTAAGACATTCTGGCATGCTAAAAATCCATGTGCAGGAGAATGACTTCCTTGGGTATTGCAGTCTCCCATCATCTGTCTCACCTACTATAGCCAAGCTCTTGGGCTCATCAGGTCTGCCAGCCCTGCAGAGCCACAAGTGTTTCCGTGAGAACCAGCTGCTTAACTTCAAGGGTAGTGCGACAGATTTCCTTGGGCAGGGTTTTTGCTTCCCATCCCTTTACAGAATTAATGCCAGCTCTGTAGTCTGGCATTGCCTACCTCTGTGCAGGGTGCAAAGGCCAGTGGCTGTAAGAAAAAAGGTTTGCTCTAAGAAAGCTGGTCTGCTCTAACAATATGGACTCCCCCTAGAACAGTACCATAAAGCAGGGAAAATTCTCAAGAGAAGAGTGGATGGAAGGGAAACACTAAGAAGAAATTGCAGTCTCTAGAGTAGAAACTGTTACATTAAGCCATTTACTGAACATCAACATTAACCGTGACTGAAAAAAGGATGATAGCAACCAAGAGACCATAGAGCTCTTCTGAAAACATGAGCTGCTTGGCGCTAAAAGCAATGTCACACTAAGTACACAGAAGAAACAGCTCAACCTGGAAAAGAACAGTCCCTTAAACAGCCTTACCGGGAGAGGGTTAGGTGAATAAAGACAAATTTCACCATCATCACTCTCCACTCACAGGATGGGGTGAGTTTTCTGTTTGCCCTTTTCCTGGTTGTTAATATGTGAATGAAAATGTGAGCAATATGTTAATGAAAATGAACTCTGGAAATGACATTACAGAGGGGTATCTGGGCTTTCAAAACAGCCATAGTCCCTTTTTCTCCCAGGAAAGTTAGGGACTTTTGTTGCTATACTGAAGAATATAAGTAGGTAAAAAAATTCCACAATTATGATACTATTCAATTTAAGGAAGTTGACACTTAGAGGTTGATGAAAAATGCTAAACCATTTACATTCATTTCTATTTAAGTACACACACACAAAAGAAGAGAACTCTGTCATACTCTTGCTCTGTGAAGTTCAGTCAATTTGGGCTTTACTTGATAAGGAATATGACAGAACATTGTGATGGTTTTTACTCAGGCGTGCTTCTTTAATACAATGTGCAATCATAAATCATTTTTGAGCGACTGATAATGGATTATAGCAGTGGTACAGTCACAAAGTCCATACTCCAAATCCTCTCAGGTAATCCATCAACATCCACCGGAACTTTCACATAGTTAATGTTGTGGGATGCAAGGCATCTTCAATCTTTATTCAATTACAAACAACTGAGACATTTCCCTCACGAGTTCTACATTTGGGGACCTCTTTAAAGGCTTCATTTGAATAAATTCCCCATGGAGTTAAAATACTGTGGAGTAAATCTACAGGACAATACATTAGTTTTAACACCTCTGAAGAATCTTACAAAGACTACAGTGTTGATTTTGTATTTTGCAGTTTGTGTGGCTCTGTACTTGTCTTTCTGTCCCCACTCTTTCCATTATCACATGCACAATATAAATGATGTTTGCAACTACTGCTCATCACAAGCGCTGTTTGCTCTCCTGGGAAAAATCCTGGATTGGATTTATTTTATTTTATTTTTTAAATATGTTGTTAAAGGATAGACAGGAAACAATGAAAATGCAAAGAGGTTTGTGTCTGAATTCACAAAGCATCACCAGTCTACGTGTACTAAACCCAAGTGTGCTGGAGACCGATTCATTCTTCCAAAAGAAGTGAACAGAAAACAGAATTCATAAATAAGACAAATCAAGGTTCAATATTTTCTTCTATGTTTCTACCTTAGTCTCAATAATTAGTGGTCTATTCAAATGTCTGATGCTTTCTGAGGATCATGCATGAATATGTCTCTCTCCTACATAACTTTCTCTCCAAACTGCCAGCTTTAATACTTTCATCCAACTTTAATCGTTTTATCCAGTCTAATTTCACCATATTCAGTACACCTCTAATTACTGTACACTCTCCCCTCTTTGACTTTCTTTTTCATTCTTGAAACCTATTGGCAATAACAAACAAAAGACACTTGTTAAACCTGACTGGCGCTTTTTAGATCTTAAGTTCTTTAAGGCAGACTCTTTGTTCTTTGTCAGATCCATTTTGGTAAAGTGTCACAGAGATTTAGAGCTGCATGCAAATAATAGATTATCCTGTTGCCTTTTCCCATTAATATTGCATCAGGTTGGCAGAGCAGCAACATTTGTGGACAAGAAATATGTGTCACTACTTGAACTGTCTTTTATAAAATTAACATTCCTTTACTATTAAAAATCAAAAAGCATACATTAAATAGGATAAGGACTAAGCACTAACCATAAGGGCTAGACCAAATACTAAAAGTGTGACATGCATTGGATGGTGTGGTCCTGGGTCACAGGCTGAGAAGGCAGTGTGTGAGAACACTAAGTGAAGTCTACGATTAACAGTAACAGGAGCCACCGCAAAAGACATCGGCATTTGGGAGATCTCAATTCTGTTTCCAACCTGACTGTCACATGCGACGGGATCACAGTTTCTCCTCAATATAATCCAATGGCAGGTGTAATTTCCATCTTCCTCTTTTCAGACAGGTAACACATTACCAAGGACTCTTTTGAAAGAGGTTAAATATAATTGTAAACTACAAAAATAAATACTATCCCTCACAAACTCTTAAACAAATGTTACTCAGGCTACCAAATTACGTGCCAGTAGATAAACTGAGCAACAGTTTAATAGTTGAAGCAAAAATCTCCAGTGGAAAAAGGAGCACTATTTATTACACAGGAGTAAGTTCAAGTAAATATTGCATGCTTTCAGTTTCCCTACTGCTGACTTTGATAAAGTAGCACCACCAAAATAACCAGTCCCTACAGAAGGCTATTTTTAAATATGCCCTAGATGTCAAAATAAAATGTAATAATTTTTTAATATTAAAGTCAGAATCTTTGCAACATAATAGGAAGTCTCATTTAGAAGAGAGAAGAAAAGTGGTCCTACAAAACTGAACAGAAAAGTTCCCCAAAATACATCTAGACATTATTTCACTTGTATAGCTCACTATGACAGGGTGTCTTACTCAAAAGTCATGAAAACTGACAGCTGCCATTTAGAACAGCAAACACAAACAGCACAATACAAAAAAAAACCAACCCCAAACCCCAGAACATTAAACAACAAAACCCAGTCAAACAGTCCTGGACTTCTATTCTCTTTAATGGTCTTCTTTTGTCTGTTAAATAAATTTTAAGTTATGGTGAAATACGCCAAACTGATGATGCTGGAGAGTGAAGTTCATATTTATCAATGATACACAAAGTCTGTGCAACCCTTGCACCTTCATACACTACTCTGCTGAAGTGCGTAAACCTTGAAAGCCATTTTTGGGGAGGGGTGGAATCAAGGGAAATGGCAAGTGTGCTTCCTCAAACACCACAGTCCCCAGTGAACTCACACCGCTTTCCTTCTGGGAGCAGGCCTACCAACGGCAGTAGGACCAGTAAGGCAGCAAAATAATGCCTGTTTGTAACTGTTCTCAAGATCAGGACCATAGTAATTATTTCGCCTCCAGCTTCTTTTTGAACTGCCAATTATTTCATGGCTTCTTAAGGACATCTTTGGAATCAGATTGTCAGCTAACTCAAGAAAGCCAGTTTAAAAGCCACCAGAGGCAAAGCCTTTTCCTTGAATGAACTCGAAACTAGGAAGCTAATGGAGACAGCACTTCTTGTTTCTCTGGAAACTCGTGTCCCAAGCTCTCCTTACAACTGTAAACACACTCATTTTTAAAGGAAAATACTGCTGTAGCCATCTTGAAAGAAAAGAATTAGGTAAACAAGGAGATTATTTCCTTGCATTTATAAACATGGTAATAAAGCTGGGAGGGTTGTAAGCCATCATTAACAAATTCTTTGCCCAAGACAGGAGTGAGTTCATTCATCTAATAAAGCAGTATCTTATGAAAAGCCTACTTTTGCTCTTACTAAGACCTATGTAACAGATTTTGCAGATAATCTGCAAAATAAAATGCTTTTTTTTTTTTTTTTTAAGAAATCCCAGCACTTCCCTAATTTCCCTGTAGCATTGTATCACCTCCAACGGCAGAACAGAAGCTATAGAAGTATGTATTAAGATTATATGCTAGTTATGCTTTACTCAGTTAACTTGATGGAAAGTATGAAACAAACCAAAACGCTCAACTGGGGGGATCTGTTCTGTTATCCACCAAGAGTCACTTAGTTGTGCTCCGGATGGAGAACCAAGTGTGAATCCTGCTTCTGCTGTTGAATAACTTTGGGAAAGTGACTCCATGTATCTCAGTCTTAGATTTTCCATTACAAAATGGAGGCCACACAAACTTATTTAATAAAATAATTGCAGATCTCATGGCTTCTTTCTGATGACAGTAGCGTACAGTAGACTAGAGAAGGAATGTAAACCCCACTGTTTTGTACATCTGTACAACGTTTATGTGCAGAGCATGTGAGGTAGCTTACTGCCACGTGCCTCCTGGAAAAAAAAGTATTTGAAACAAAGGCATTCTTACTGTCCACTATGGAGGTTCACAGTGGATCTCAGTCTGGAAACAAATCCCTATCTTTGGTTATAGACCATTAGCTTCCCTGAAGAGATAAACCCGCCAGTGCCTGCATACGATTACTTAACATCAGCTGCCAAAATGACAGGGTTGCAGCCCACAGAATGGGGCACTTTCACAAAATGTATTACAGCCCTAAAGGCCTCGGGGGCCCTGGCTTAACAGGCAAGATGTCACAGCTTTCCACCCTGCAGCTACTCAGGTGAACTTCAGCAATGGCTATTTATACGTTCTTTTGAAGCCACAATCTAAAGTGTATTAGCTTGAATCACAATAAGGCCCCCCCAAAAAGCTTCACAACTGCAACAGTCTCAAGAGATGAACAACATCAGCTAGTGAGCTGCAACACACTAACTGCAGTAACTGACTCATCTGAGTGTGTTTTCATTTGAGCTCTTGCAAAGCAAGCCATGAACCCTTCTTGAATGGTTGCACAAACTTTCAGCTTTTGCTTTATCTGCAGAACAACTTTTAGATTTATACACAATCTTTTTTTAAAAGATCTATTTATGGATACATTGGAAAAAGCGCCTCCTATCTTCTGATCTTCCATCACCTTTATATTTGTATTTGTATAGTACACTATGCATTTGTATATTACAAACAAATGATATTTCAACTTTCATCAGAGAGACTAAATACATATTAAATCCCTCATTATAAGACATTTTTCAGACCCTGAAATACTCTTGTAGATTTTTTGTCCCGTTTTAGTTTCAGACCCTTCTCCAATTAGGAGGGAGAATCTTCTGTAATAACTTGGAAAGCAGAGAAACCCAGTCCAGGACAACAGGAAACCCAGTGTGTAATAAAAGCAGCTGAGCTGCTAGAACGAGCAAGCCTCAGCCTACAACTTCTGGCATACTTTGTGTCTATCTTCGGAGTTCTGATAGTGACATCTCAACATGTCTTCCTCTCCTTTTAACTAGGTGTTAGTGATGGCCTTAACATAATTCAAACCAAAATCATGGCTGCAATTTTATTATTCCATACAAGTGAAGCAGACAAAGAGCACTGACTGGGGTTAAGCTGGCTACACCTTGTAAAAAATGTTTCAGCACAGACTATTAAATGTCATATCGTCCACATTTTGTGACAGTTAAAAAACCCAGGAGGTAAAAAACCAGGTAGCAGTACCTAGTCTTTGTGCACTTAACATTTTACCTAATACTTACGGCCTATGTGACAATTTTGTGGTGCAACACCTGCAGCAGAGAGGACCAAAACAGAGTCAGTTCTAAACTCTCAACCATCAACTTGCAATTCATCTTCAGCTTCCTCATTAGCTGCACGGTATCCACTGCGCAGGCCTCACAATATTGTATGCAACATAATATTCAAATAACATTCAAAAGGTAAAATTTTACAAATAAAGAATATTGCTTGCTGAAAGCCTTTCTGCTCATTTCTAGAAAACCTGCACGTACATACCTTCCATGGGTGTTCTGGAAGCTGAAATCCTGCCTAATCACATCCTAGGTAGTATAATGTACACAGGCAACTGCCAACTACATGACAAAAAAGATGAAGCCTCTCTGATCTATCTAGGTACTAAGAGCAATTAACAGGTATATATATTGTTATATGGACTGCCTGGAAAATGACTTATACTAAAGCAAATCCCCCCAAACACTATTGCTCAGAAACAGTCTGGCTAGGATTAGCAATTGCAAAATGCTGGTGGAGTTATAATTAGCTTGGTATAAGCACTGAAACCGAACTCTTTTAGGGTGTGCATTAATGAGATTTCCAAACAGGCGGCACAGAAAGGAGGAGATAAATAACATTCTACAGTACCTTGGCTCATCATCAAAAGGTACTCCACACTGCATCTGAAAACAGCTTCAGCTTGTCCTTAAGAGCAAGTCTGATCCTCTTTGCTAATGCTAGGAGCCCACCATGCTCAGGGTTACATCGGAGAGTGAAACAGGATGCTCTCTGTGTCCAGGCCCAAAGATTTGCATGTGTCAGCAGTGGGTCACGCTGGACTTTTCTATGGGGCTATTCAAGCCCTCATTGCTATCACCCTGCAAGCTGAGGTCATGCAGGCCTGATCTACCTTTGCTGACAAGTGAAAAACATGCTCCCATCACTCTGATTCTATCACTGGTCCTATGTAAGAGTGTAGGAAAACACAGCAGGTCTTGAGATGGAGGTGGGACAGCGGACTTCACTTTGTAATACAACTTTCTTCCTTTTCTCAAAACCTGATCCACCATCACTACAATATTTACACAATATTTCTAAGAAAATAATTAACACGTATAGTTTACAAAACCTCTTTGTATTGTAATGCATAGAACTATTTCCTACAAATTTGGCTTCATTTGGTTCTGATTCCTTTGAAAGCTTAAAAATGGCATTGCATAATAGCTTTCCTCCAAATTTTGTACGATGACAGCCCGGAGTTTGTTGTAATGAAGAAAATAAATTACTACACTAAAAAGGAATCACGATACTTGACTCACTGTTGTGATTGCTACAGATAAGAGTTCATGGATAACCCAGTATTTGCTATTCTTCAAAAAGTAAAGTCTCTAAGGTGACCAGAAACAAATATTGACTGTGAGTTAATGAGCTCTTACACATTAGACTATGTCAAAATACTTGGGCATTTCCTATGTGGTACATTCAGAAAGAATCCAAGGGAAAGTACAAGCACTAACTGTAATTTTCAGTGATTGTTAAATACTCCTGCAGTGTTCCCCAGAAGTCAAGTTCCAGATCTAACAAAAAAGAAATTAAAACCCAACCTCTGCCTTAAAAAAGAGCAATGAGAATAAAACATCCCTGTTGCTCTATGTTAAAATCTATTGTCTTTGTGGGAATTAACTTTAACAGACTAAAGATGCCAGAACCAATCGCTTCTGAAATGTTATGTTCAGTGCTCTGGGGGAAAGTATACTGATATTTAGATTGTGGAAAGCAGGACCCACAAACTTCAAACAAAATTAAAGTTATGTTGTGCTAGACTTTGGAGGTGGGATAGTCAAAGGAAAGATCATCACCTCTTTACAGGATAGACTAATTCTCACAGTGATTTGCTTAGAGACATAAATAAAGGAAATACGAGACTCAACCAAGAGTTTGGTTCAGACCTTTGAGTTGCAGCCCAGAGCATAACTTCAGATAATGATTCATCAGCTGTTATTTGTTTTAAAGTAACTTGCTATTTTTATTCTAGCTGAGGATAAAAGAGATACTTTTCTTAGCAATATTTATTTTTGAAAGGTCTGTAATATTCTGTCACTGAAAAACCTGTAACAGAACAGCATTTTTCATCTCAAAAATGTAAAAGTTATGATAAAAAAAGATGCGGTACCATTCAAGGCATCATCTGGATTTGAACATGGGAACTTTGAGGCAGGAACAGCTCATAGTCTTGCCGTAGAGGCCAGCACAGTTTCTTCATAAGCATAAGTGCTAGCAGTAGTACTTTTTCTACAGAACAAACAATTAATTTATAAAATAAATGTACTGGGTTTGCACAGCCAGGTTTTAGTAACAGGAATTACAGGGGTGATTTCTGTGAGAAGCTGCTTCCCCTACGTCAAATAGAGCCAGTGCAGCCAGCTCCAAGATGGACTTGCTGCTGGCCAAGGCCAAGCCCATCAACGATGGTGGTAGGACCTCTGTGATATCATATATAAGAAGGGGGGAAATAATGGCACAAGCACAGCCAGAGAGAATATGTGAAACAACTCTGCAGGCAGCAACATCATTGAAGGGGAGGGGGAGAAGGTGTTCCAGGCACAAGAGCAGAGGTTCCCCCTGCAGCCCATGGTGAAGGCCATGGTGAGGCAGGTTGTCCCCCTGCAGCTAATGGATGCTAACGGTGGAGCAGATATACACCTGCAGCCCATGGAGGACCCTACACTGGAGAAGGTGGATTCCCAAAGAAGTCTGTGACCCTGTGGGAACTGGAGTACACTCCTGGCAGGTCCTGTGGACCCATGGAGAAGCTTTTTAAAAAACCCCACAACTTCCGTTAAGGAGTATGAGAAAACTTTGATCTATTTAGTACAGTGGAACCACAATTTTATTCCATTTCATGTTACATTGTTTCCAGGATGCTACAATAGGTTTGCTGTTATCAGTGTCCCTAACAGAGTTCCCCAATAAAAGACAAAAGATACCACATGAAGATATTAAATCATCCTGTGGAGAAGTGAACCTCAAATGTGTAACAGCAACATATAGAGAACAGAAAAGAAAAATTTCGATGGGAAAAAAAATCTATTCATTTCTATCACATAAAGAATTAAAATACACATTTGAAATTCTCAATCTTTGCTTAACCACGTTTTAAAACCCTGTTGCGCACAGGCTTGCCAGAGTGCATCCCGCTGTCTCTTTTTGAAACACAACTTTTTGCCCAACCGCAAGGCTCTCTTTGTCCATGCTTCTCCAGTAAACAAAATTGATACCCTCCTGCCATCTAGTGGCTAAAACACCCCTAAACCGAACACCACCAGCAGATGTTAACTCAAAACAGTTCTTTCAACTCTTTCCCCCGCCAACATTAACTAAGTCATAGCACTTTCTCAAAGAAAATAAAATATGTAGAAAATAATTCTCTTAAACTGTGGTGCAGCGAGAAAAGCCTGCCCACTCCATAGCTTGTTCTGAGCTTTGTGGCCTCCATGGCAAAGCAGGCTCACAGAATTCTCAGGAGAGAAATACGCTGTAGTGAATACATTTTCACTTATTTTTACTTACTGCTCTTACTCTCCAGATAAATCTCCAGTCACAGCCAGAGAATCATGAATTGGATCTGTGAAGCTACTGGAAATATCAGGTCTTTCTGCAGAGCTTTGAATTCGGTTTCTCACTGCTCTGTTCTCTTAAAAATTAATCATTAAAATGAATGTGCTTATTTAACAATACAAGTTACTTGCTTTCCTGTTGAGCTTATATATTTTAAGCAATAATAACTGAAATACAATGTAGAATTTCACTGAAAGTACTGCACAGCTGGTAAAAGCTGGATTGCTGTAACAAAACAAGGGACCATAAAATTGTAGTCAATCTAAATCTTTCTAGGTATCTTATTTTACAGGTACTAATTTCATGGTGCCAAAATGAAGCTTTGGCAATCAAGACACAGAGCCATGCTGGTTCTAACTAGAAGTACATCCAACCATCTGGTACTGACCAGTAAGGAGTTTTAAGAAAACAAATGAAAGAAACTGGATACAGAATATATTCTCACAGAAACCTGATTTAGGAACACCTGGCACCGAAGATTTCAACGGAAGTATTCCCACTGGACTTTTCTTCCACAAATTCATCTAATCTCTTCTGAACTCATCTGAAATCTTGACATCTTGTGACTTTAAGTTCTACAATTGCATTCTGCACTGTATGAAAATTACACCTTACTGGTTGTTTTAAACCTACTGCATGAACTTTTCACTAGATGTCCCCTGGATATCCTGTGATGCACAAAGAACAATCATTGTCTATTCACTTTCTCCTCCATTACAGTCATGATTTTAGATCATACCCCATCTTCCTTTATCGTCTCACATTCCTATCTTCCTTCAGGCCAAAGAGTTTTAGTTTCTAAGACAAAGAGCTTGTCACTTGTGCTTGGATTTTTAAGACCTTTGCTGTCAGCCAGCTCATTCCTCTTTAGGCAATCATCACCTTCTTCAAGAAACTCTGATAGATTTCTCACTTTCTTTTTTTTCTACAAAACTTAAATTGAATCTTCTCAATTACCTCACATTTATTCTGAGCAATTTTTTACTTCTAAAGAAAAATGTTTCAAATTGTATCTTCAAGGCGTTCCTAAAAGATGAATGCCTCAAATAGCCAAATTATTTGAAAAATTTCTTACAGAAAAAAAAGTGATAGAAATGATTATTGCCTTTCCTTCAGGAATTATTAACTTTGAGTTGCATAATTTAGTAACGTTATTAGCACATCACCTTTTATAAAGAAGGCCAAACCCACCTATTTTGTAGTTTAAAAAAACTTTGAAAAATGTTTGGCAAGATTTAGAAACAAATGTTACATTGACTATTTTGCACGACATGATTCTGTTAAAACTAATAATACACATACACATCATAAAATATATTTGAGGAGTGATAAAATGAGAGGCAGAAAGTAAAGCGATTTGCGTAACAACACATCAAGTCTTCTAAGACTACAGCATCTTCACTTCTCTTACAGATTTGTTACCCCCATTAGGCTCATATAACAAGCACCAAATATAAAATTATATTCTCCACGTGCTTTCTCTGAATTATACTGTTCACTTGAATGTGATTATCCAATAGTTAAAAGAAATCAAAACCTCTCTGTACATACAGTAGTGTAATAAACACCTCCAATAAAGTCTCTATAAATCCATGAAGTTCACAATGTGAAGTAGCCATTTGCTGAGTTCCAATAGTATTTGTGAATTTTGCTTGTTCATTTTTCACCTTTTGCATTTTCAGTCACATTTATCTAGTGTTTTCAGGAGTACAGACAAGCAGTACATAGTTCCTGCTTCCTGTACAATTAATGAAAGTAACCTAATGCTTCGGTGAAACTACTATGTTTTGAAATGAAAGGCTTTTGATTTATTCTGTAATGGGTTACAGAAGACTAAATGAAACTTCTTTGTGCTACAACCTAGATGGCACATCCAGGCTTTAAAGTAACTTAAATAGTCAGCAGGGGATTTCAATGATGCAGGAGATCAGCTGAGCTGAGTGCAGTAAAATAGATAATTAATGGTATATTTAATTCCCAGCTCCATCAAAGGGCAATGTTTTAAATGAGGGACTGTAATTGATGCTAAATGAACTTAGTGGTCTCTTGGCTACCAAATAAAGCTTATAGGAGATACTGTAGGTTGCTGTAGAGGAAGATAGTAGAAAGAGATGCTCTGTGGTACAGACTAGATACATTGAACCTATACAACATAAACTATCTCCCTATCAAGACCACATATGACATTGTGGACACGGCAAATTGAACACCAAAACCCCACTAGAAGGGTACTGTGTGACAGATGATACAACAATAACAGGAATAAAAGTACTGACTTACTTTCCAAAAATTGAGTATCTGCTACTTCTGTCCGGCTTTGCATCCACTACATCTTCATGATCTTCATCACCTCCCTTTTGAGCAGAGCTATCAAGATGCTGATCACCTGACATCTGCAAATAAAAGTACAAGAATGTAAAAGTCCCTCAGTGAACACTATCTTAGAAATACTTCTATAAACCAAACCACTAAACCAGATACATGTAAGGTTGTTATTCAGTTATATCGTGTAACACTTCATCAAGTAAGAGTGACTATAGATTTCTGGCCCTGAATTAACATGACATCACACATGCTCAGCTGTCCATATTACCTTGTGGCAGTTACCCAAAATGACTTGCCTAATACCTCTCAAAACTGCATGTAAGAACAAAAGAAAAAATTGTTTTATGGGGGAAGATCTTATGATTAATTCCTAGAAATTTTTTCATGGTCTGGAAAGAAGTATGTTGGGAAGAAATCAAGGACAACTAACATTAAAATATTTGTAACTCTAATCCTGTCCAGTACTAAGATGCCCAGAGAGCTCCTGTTTTTTCATTTGCATATAGACAGTCAAATGTCTGTAAGAGAAAAATATCTGTATTACCTTCCATGGATGGGATCTTAGTTTTGCATTTCTCTGTTTTGTCTATATCAATACTTCATATGAGTTTTATATGCTTCTCATGATTAATATATATAAAATTTAACAAATACACACATACATTAATGTATATAATATATAATTTTATATAGAACATATACACATTGTATACATATAATTAATAAATATGTGCAATTGCTATGAAAAAAATCCTAGTGTTTCTCAAAAATTAAAAGGTATTTTCATGATATAAAGCAGCTTATTACACAAATTGCTGTATTTCAGACAGTATGTTGTCGTTGTTGTTACTCCAGTGTGAATTCAGAACATCTTCACTCATCTCAACGGTGACACAGGACACTTCTAGACAACAAGGCTGAGCTGATCTAATGACCTCTCTTGTTGAAAAAAAAAAATGGTCTCTTTTCTTCTTCCTTGTACTGAGCTGCCCGCTCAGGAAGTTTATTTACATCATTAACCTGGCAGAAAACTACGAGAAGGAAGAAGTACTTTTCCTTAGAGCACAATGACCTGCACCATCTCAGCGCGGGTCAAGAAGTGCAACGCAGGCAGCAGCGTGAGGCCCCCACCTCTACTGTGGTGGGCTGTACTCAGCCACCTTGTCCCAACTCCGTGTTTTCGTGAGGAAAAGCAGCAGCGACCCCCGCCCCGTCCTCATTTTTAGGCAGATTAAACTTGCTTTCATAACGCATTTACTCAGAAACGTCCATGCTCCCATCTAGCTTGAGCACCACCCTGGTGACCCTGCAGCAGTTCGGAGGCTGCCAGTCGGGCCCTGCGGCTACGCGGCCGCCGGCACCACCCCAGCCAGGCTGCGGGACGCTGCCTGAGGTTTTTAAGCTTCCCGAGAGTTACCAGCAGCTCCCGAGAGCTGCGGTCTAGATTCGGCTTTGACAAACAAATACATTTTTAAATTCTCTTCTAAAAAAACAAGGGTCGAAAAGCGCGCAGGCCACAGGTGGGCAAGGGGCGGCCAAGGAGGAAGCCGGGGGCCGCCCCGGGGAAGCAGCCCCGCACCAAGGAAGGCGCAGCACCGACTGCGGGAAACCCGCGCCGCCAACGCTACGAACGCCGCAAACCCCGATGCCGGTGCTCCTGCCCGCTCCCAGGAAACGGCCCTCCAGCCAGCGCGGCCACCTGAGGGGCCCGAGTGTCCATGGCTGAGGGAGAGCTGCTTCCTCCCGCTCCTCTGCTGCGGGCGTCAGATGAGAGCAGCGGGCTGGGTGCCGGGGCTACGGGGCAGCGGGGTCAGGAGAGGAGAAGGCGCGGGGGAAGCGGCCCAGCT
>WTSP01025454.1:0-25665 GCA_025331215.1 Actenoides lindsayi | reverse complement strand
CATGGCAGGGGGGTTGGAGCTGGATCGTCTTTAAGGTCCCTTCCCACCCTGACAATTCTGTGGTTCTCCTGAGGTCTTGTGTCATCTGTACCAGCTCTCTCTGGATGCACAAAGGTGACCTACCTGCCTGCCTTCAGGCTGCTGGATCACACCTTTGTTCTTCTTGGAGTTAAGTTTTGTAGAAGCATGAATAATAGAATGAGGTGTGGGAAGGAGAATTGAGTGTTTTAAACCAACTGGTCAGCCTGTTCTTCACTGCTTTTTGTGTTTCATCACAGTTGACAAATAAATGCTGCTCCCTGTGGATTTTTTGTTTTGAAGCTTAAACTTTTCATTACAAAATAAATACAAATACAACCTGATCTATTCAAAACAAGCAAAGTACTGCTTTTTTTCTTCCCCTGTTCTTTCCCCCCCACACACACGTTTACCTCTCAATCCTTGCCAAATCTTTTGCAGCAACGTACGGGACAGTGAGCCCCAGTATGTACTATTACACCAGGGTCATGTCGCAGCTCTTCCTGGAAACACCTGTATCAAAAATGGAAAAAACCGATTTCAAAACTTTGTCCACAATGGACGACTTCTGGAAGGTAATCTAAAAAACAACTTGCAACTTGTTATCTCTCTGCTGCTGTCGTTTGCTTGGCCTGTAACTGTAACCTGCGGGATGTTTTTTCATAAGGCAGTAGGGGTTGGGATTGAAGGTCAGAAAAAACCAATCAGCTGCAGGCCCAACAGATCCACCAGATGAAGATCTATAAAACCAGTGCTGGCAACGCACTAACTAAAAACTCTTCCTCTTCCTCCCCAGTTCACAGAAGGCCCTTTGCTGGATGGTCTGTACTGGGAGGTGTGGTATAACAACAAAAGCGTGGCAGAAAACAAAAGCTTCATTTATTACGAGAACCTTCTCCTAGGGGTGCCTCGCATTCGGCAGCTGAAAGTGAGAAATGGCTCCTGCTCCATACCTGAGGATTTAAAAGAGGAAATCAAGGACTGCTATGATGTCTACTCCGTAGCTAACGAAGACACTGCTCCTTTTGGGCTTCGCAACGGCACGGCGTACGTAGTAGTTGTACATATATTCCTGTAGGCAACTACTTCTCGTGGTGGTGGTGTTTTCTGGTGGCCTGGGTTATGCTAAACCACACAATAAGTCACTTGGCAGAGGCAACTGTGCCTGTGGTGTAAATTCTGCCTGTAAAGCCAGGTAAATCCAGAGCAGCTGCCAGGCCTGCTTGTGGAGAAACCTTCCTGAGCTTGGAGAGGACTGCTCTTGATCCACTGGAGTTCAGGAGCTGTCACGGAGCTGTTGGTAGCTGCTGGGAGTGGGAGACACGCTGGGGTCCGGGTGCAGCGCTGCGACTCGTGAGCTCCAGACGGTACTGCTGCAGTGGGGTTCACTGAGCTGTCTTCCCTGGCTGAAAATGGGGATTTCTGGAGGATGTTGGGCAAATAGAACGGTCAGAGGTTTTGGAGCTAGAACTGTGCAAATGCCAGTTGGCTTTAAGGACAGAAATTCCGTGTGAGTGGATTGAGGTGTTCTCACAGTTAATTTACTACTCACCCATCTTCTATCTTAATCTTGCTGTGTTAGTGAAAGGAACTTTGTAAGCTCATTCTCCAGGGGACATTAGAACTTTCTACAGGTACCTCTCAGACGAAAGCAGCTTTAAGGAACTGATTTTTTTGGTCAGGTTTTGTTGGTGTCTGTTTGAAGTGTAAGTTGGAAGTGGAAAGGCTAACGCGCTCCGTTTCGCTCGCTTCTGAACCAGTTGGACCTACACGAACGAGAAGGATTTGAATGGGAGCAGCCACTGGGGCTTGGTCGCCACGTACAGCGGGGCTGGTTATTACCAGGACCTCTCGAGGACCAGAGAGGTGACAGCCATGCAGATTGCCAGCCTGAAGAAGAACCTGTGGCTGGACAGAGGCACCAGAGCAGCTTTCATCGACTTCTCCGTATACAACGCAAACCTCAACCTCTTCTGCGTCGTCAGGTACGAACAGGGCGAGGACAGGGTTCCGATTGCACGGGGTACGTTGTGAACTTGGGGGTTTTTCTTGCCATTGCTTTGTTTTGAGGACGTGGGTAAGCATCTGTTCTGCATAAAGGAGGCCAGCAACTGAGGTGGGACTTCTGATGGTGGCTGCACTCACCGTCTGGGGGCGGTTCTGACTTTCCTGGTGGCTTAGCTGCGGTTTGGAGGCGACTTCTTTAGTCAGTTGGCTATTTATGTGGTCATAAATCGGTCTTTAGACAGCGTGAGAGGGATGCAGATGGAGACAGGTATTGCTGTCTCCTCACTGTTCCTGAAACACTTTGGGTTTTAGTCAAGTGAGTGCCATCAGGTTTGCACTTTATATTCCATGTAGTGTCTCCTCTGAGTCACGTGGACTTTTGGCCTGTTTCCGTTATTTAAATAATTAGGTGAATGAAATGGATATTTTTAGTACTGCTTTTTCACCAACACTGTGTAAATGAGTTTATTTTTTTTCCTTTGCCTTTTTAAAATGCAGGTTGTTAATGAGTGGTTTTTTCCTTTGCCTTTTCTAAATGCAGGTTGTTAGTGGAGTTTCCAGCGACCGGAGGCCTCGTTACATCTTGGCAGTTTCAGCCAGTGAGGCTGATTCACTACATCTCCACTTTAGATTTTTTCCTGGCGGCCTGTGAGATGGCATTTTGTCTTTTTGTTCTTTATTACACGGTGGAAGAGGTCTTAGAAATTCACATTCACGGCCTGCGCTACTTCAGGAGTCTCTGGAATTGCCTTGATATCCTTATCATTGTGGTAAGTAATCTTTATAAAGCTAAAAATGCACCCTGGGGGAGCTGTTAATGTCTCAGTATTCCTTTGGTGGGTTTAAGGGATAGGGCCATCATTAGGAAGGGTACTTACAGACTATTTTAGTCCATGCTGTAACGCTGGTGTGTTTTGCCAGCTTGCTTGTTGGTTTCAACCTTCCTGTCCTGGTGAGAAGCCAGTGTTTGTCCAGTCTGCTTTTTCACAGCTGCTGTCTATAAAGGCACAGCCATTCCAAGAGGTAGAAAAGTCACCCTCACTTCTATACATCTGGTAACAGACTGGTGCAGTGACTTTCAACTAAGAAAATAATCCCCTTTACAGGAGCAATTCGCGTTTTGTGGAGTAGGGATTTGAATGTTTGCAGAGAGATTTCATGTGGTATTAAAATACTCACCAGCTAAGACTCTGAAGTGTCTCAAAACTGTGGAGTGCTAGCAGCTGTCAGGGCTGCTTTATGGTCAAGTGAGCAGCGTTGCACATCAGTAAGCAAAAAACCCTGGAGTTTAAAGCTACGTGCTGTAACTCTCTCTGGACTTACATCAAGCTGTGCTTATCCCAAGTGCTCCAGCAGTTCCAGTCCTGTGCTGCTTCCGTATCTTCAGGCGTGGATGAATCAAGGGTTTAAGTCTTGAAGTTAGTATCTGTAATCTAGAGAAGTCATGCTTGGCTCACAGTGCTTTCTAAAGGCAGGACCACGTAGGAGGGCGTTTGGTTACGTCAGCTGTGTGCCCTTCGTCGTACTTAACGGCAGAAGGAGGAATAAGATGCTGTTTGCAGTTGGTGTATCCCAGTGGGAGTGTAAAATTCAGTCCCCACAAAGGGTCAAAATTCTGTGTTTATTAACTTGTCAGAGGGATGCTGTTTAAATTTAGGATTATGTTCTTTATGTACACGGTGAGCTGCTAGCTTACGCTTAACAGCACATTTGCAGAGCTCAAAGCAAGAACGTTACCTTCTGTGGAAATAGTTTGTCCCAGCTTCTCTGCTGGTGCTTGTTCTGGGCAATACTGGTCGGTCTACTCCAGAGAAATTCTAGTACCCTTTTGGCTACTGGTGTCTTTCTGCTGTTTACTCTTTCTCGCTGTTGTTGCCTTTCTTTCCTTAAGTTTCCTTGTCTGAGAGCTTCATTTTTCTGAGCCCTCTAGACTCTGCTGTCATCTTGTTCTTCAGCTGTGGCAAGGAAAAGATTTCTACATCTTCTTACTGTTGTCTGCAGCCTGGGACTAGAAAGGCTTTGTTGGGAAATGTGTTTCCTGATATGTCCAGCAATTCTAGTTTGCATCTCAAAGAGCAGCTACTGGGTTGTTCAATTAGTCCTGAGTTGGAAGATGGTGAAACCAGTCCCCTTCCAGTCCCTAAGCACTGATGTCATCAGTGACCAGCGGGGTTGACCCTGAAGAACTGGGAGAAGCTTGTCTCAGTGAGTTTCATTGCTGGGCTCTGTGCAATCCCTGGCTCTTGCTTTCCTGTTTGAGACTTTAGCTTTGCAGTCAGGACACTAAGACCAATGTATTTGCTTTTACTTAGCACTACTATGACATGAGCTTTATCAGTAACACAAAGTCCCTCGTGTCTTAACTTTACCTGACGTATGCAGCTTAAAATGAGGTGTTGTAAAGCCCTAATCACCTTTGCTGAACTTGCATGTCTCTTTTGTACACAGCTCTCTGTGGTAGCTGTAGGGATTGGCATCTACAGGACATCAACTGTTGATGTGCTCCTGAAGAAGCTGCTGGAAGATCAGAACTCGTTCCCCAATTTTGAACCTTTGGCCTATTGGCAAATGCAGTTCAACAATATTGCTGCAGTCACTGTGTTTTTTGTCTGGATTAAGGTAACTCCAAGACCCATCCTTGTTCTAATTTGAGAATGTAAGCAGCGTTCTGAGTTTCACATGATGCTTTCCTTGAGGTTTCCTTGTGTTTCTCCTAAAACTGGTCGTGCAAGAAAGAGCACAGAGGTCACTTCTTCAGGATTCAAAGCAAGGTTGTAATTTGCTTCAGCTTTAGCCCTAGAATATGTAGTCAGTGCTAGTGCTTTGTCACAGCAGACATGTGAAGAACTGTTTTCATTACTCCTGAATTGATGAGTCAGTAATTCTCACTGGGTACTGCTTTTTTTCCTCTCCTGGTTTAACTGGGCCTGCTTTATTTATTCAAAACTTCTGAATTGTTAGAAGACTAGTCTGATTAATTTGAAAACTAGATATATTACTTTAGTTAAACTTGATTTCTCTGGTTTACTGCCTCCTTTCTAGTGATACTTCTTTTCCCATCCATACTCATTTTCCTGTCCTCTCTATGTATCAAGGGGCAGAGGAACATTCAGTTTTGAACTGGCAAATGAGGGAAATGTAAGACCAAAGATAAGTGAAGTTCCACTCTGATATGCCAGAGGTTTATCCAAGCAAGTTAGCTCATCTCTTACTGGTTTATAAGATGAGTTGCATTTCACTTTTGCATCATGGATGAAGAAATAAACTGTCTCCGTATCAGATGTAATAGTAAACTGCAGAGTGACAGAATAATGCAGGTTGGAGGGAACCTCGGGAAGTCTCTAGTCCAACCACCAGCTCAAAGTCAGCTGTGAGATGTTCTCTCCCTTTTTTACCTACTTTGTAGCCAATGTTCTTCACTGAAAATAAATAAGCTTGTGGAAGCCTTTTGGTACCCCTCCTGTGAAGCGAGGGTGTTAAATAGAGGAGGGGAAAAAGCAAACACACAAAAACCCGCACCCAAATAAGAAGTTGGTGTTCTCACAGAATTTTCTTCCCATTTCAAGCTTTTCAAAACCCATTTCAAGTGGTTTTTAGGAAGCAATTTCCAAATGCAGCTGAACTGACTTTGTCTCCAGTCAGATTCAGTGAGTCATCTCACCTGTAAAAGGCTGGAGAGCAATTGTGTGAAGAAATTCATCTTTACAGTTGTGTGTTTTGTTGGTTTTTTGGTGTTTTTTTTCTCTTTTAACAGCTTTTCAAGTTTGTGAACTTCAACAGAACCATGAGTCAGTTATCCACCACCATGTCTCGCTGCGTCAAAGACGTCGTTGGCTTTGCTATTATGTTCTTCATTATTTTCTTAGCCTATGCTCAGTTGGCCTATCTCGTCTTCGGCACTCAGATCGACGACTTCAGCACTTTCCAGGATTGCATGTAAGTACAAGAATAAAAAACAACACACAAGAGAATTTCACAGTATGTGGTAAAGGGATTTAGCTGCCTCAGGGACCAGACAAAAATCCTATGACATCCATCTAAAAAGACAAGCTGCAGACGTAGCGCTGTTGATAGAGCTCAGTACCAAATGCATCTTTAAAATACCATTTTTGAGATACCATTTTTGGTTCAAAAAACTTGTCTTTTCTCTCAGGTTTCCAAAATAGGCTGTGGTTAGGTCAGAGGGCTGGAAATGGCAGGTTTGGGTTGATAGACATGTCATGGTTTTTCTAACAGTTGGTCATGTTTGTCTAGGGACAAAGCAATGTCTCTGTCTTCAGCAGCTGAGGGATTATGTGATTATTTATGTTTGTAATGCTCACTGGAGTTTCCTGTGTGTAGTAACTCTGCTCCTGGTAGTGCCTGTGGTTGATTGACTCACAAATTGGACCCCATCGTAGCCAGCCAAACAGTAAATTTCTATGTACCTGCTGGAATCCAGGAGAGAGACCAGATTTAATACAGGATGTTAATCAGGTTTTACTTTATTCATCTGTCACAACATAACCTGATTCGAACTGAGGTAATTACCAGGTTCAGTTTATTGATTTCCCAGTTTATTGGTTGATTTCCCCTTGCCCCCTTACACTGAGGCAGCATAAAAAGTTTCTTGTAGAGAAGTAGGAACTTGAAATATGCTGATGGTGGTCAGGAGGGTTTGGGTTTTATGTAGGCAAGAGCCAGAAGGTATAGGAGAGGGGTGGGAGTGGGTCTTAAAGCTTTGCAGTGGTTGTCATGGGTCTGCTCTGCTTCCTGCTGCCCCCATTATCAGTTGGGACCAAAAGCCAGAAGTCACCCCCCTGGTTTTGTTCTGTGTGTGTGGCATCTTGACTCTAGGTTTGGTTATTCCTAGTGATGGGCTTGAAGAATTTATTGTTGCAGTGCCTGGTAAAGTATTAGAGTAATGCAGAGTCTCTGCATCAGACTGTTAGGGTAAAACAATTTGAGAGTTCTTGCACAGCTCCAGAAGCGTTTTGGTTTTGTTGTTGTTTGTTTGTTTGGGGTTGGTTTTGTTTGTTTGTTTTATTTTGTGGGTTTTTTTCTTTTTTCAACTTCTGGATGTGTTTTGTTTTCCAAGATTTACTCAGTTCCGCATCATTCTGGGAGACTTCAACTTCACAGAGGTTGAAGAAGCTAATCGAATTTTGGGACCAATTTATTTCACTACATTTGTGTTCTTTATGTTCTTCATTCTTTTGGTATGTACACCTTTGTTTCTGGGGGGTGGGTAGGTGGTCTCTTTCTTTTCTTTTGCTTCTCTTGTTCTTTGATTCCTACTGGTACTTGGGGCTTTTTTTTATTAATAAAGGTGAGTGTGCAGCCCATGTAGGGGTCTGACTGTTACGTGGCCAGTCACTTCTAGTTTTAATTCATTTAAATTAGCTTTGCTTTCTATTTTTGTTTGTACAGTGCTCCACGTTGTGGTTCCTTTGTATTTTTCTTATTATTATAAAGAATTTCTTTATTTCTAAAAGCAGTTGGCATACCCAGCGAGCCTGTACCTTTTAGTGAAAAGCAGCTGCAAATGTTCCTTGCCAGGCTTTTAGTTTATAAAGTGCTCTAACCCATGGCAGGCTGTGCTTACAGTGGTCCAGTTTATACATGCAGCACACTGTCTGCTGGAAGAGCCTAATTCATCAGCAGTGCAGCAGGTTTGCCTGCAAAGGCCTCTTTCCTATCCTCTTGTCTTTATTTTCCATGTTGATACAAGTGAAGAACCCAACTGCCTTCTACCTGGGTGGAGTTTTCAGTTTGATACAAACATCAGTGCACAGTAATCTTGTTTCTGATGATATCACCAGGCAGAAGCTGTTAAGTGAGCAAGAAATCCCCAAACTGGATGGGATTTTTGGGTGATTTGCTAATTTGGCAAGCGTTCAAGCAGGGTCTTGCTAACTCAAACACAACAGCAGTCCTGCATCATCATAACTTCTAGAGTTATTTCATGACCCTTGTAATTAATGAGGGACAAGTGGCATTCGGATGTTGCTTGCAGGAGAAGACCTTATCTTGGCTATTCAGTCAGGCAGTGGGAAATTTTAAGTGTTCAGTGAAGATGGACACAGAGTTAATCAGAAAATAATTTCCTTAGAAGCACCTCACAAAATGCAGAGGAGCAGAAGCTAGTGCCCAGTAAGGGAAAGAAATCTTTCTTGCAAGGAGTAAGCAGAGAAGCACTGGAGTGTAAAGGCTCAGCATGTTCTCCAAAATACTCATTGTAATTTATGTGCTTGTTAATATCTACACATCCTGTCACTGGGCTGGAGTGAGATGTTGCTGCAAGCTCCTTGAGACCAGTTTGAAGCTTGGAAGCTAAGTTAGGGAAGATGGGCAGAAAGCACCAACAAAATGATCTGTGGAGGTCCCTTCCAACCCTTAACATTCTATGAAAGGATTTATTTTTTTTAAGTCCATGAGGAAATAGAAGGTAACTCTGCCTTTGTCCATGTGAGCAGCACCTTGAACGTGCCAGTAAATTGCATAATTCTTTTTGAACTTGAATGTCCAGCTTGCAACTGAATCATGTTTACTCCATGTTCAGCAGCATCCTTTCAGTAAGGTAAATTATATGTTTAGTGAAGGGTGAGACCCCTTTTTTTTCCTCTTCTGTCTGAACAAGAGACCAAACTCTGTTCAGAGTTGGTGGCATAGATGCCAAGGGTCTGATTTTTAAAGCTTTTTGGTTTGTTTTATCTTGAATCTGAAATGCTGCAACTAGATAATCACCACCACAAACACAAGGTTAGTTATCTTGGTTCCTCGGGCATTTTTGTTGCCAGCAGAGGTTAAGTCACAGTTGTTATCTGTGTAAGCTTGGCCTCGTGGGTAGAAGACCAGACTTCTCCATATCCTGTTAAACAAGCATGGTTTATTGCCACTGGTCTGTGTAGGCAGGAACCCTCTCTGGCAAGTGATTCTCCAGTTATGTTTATAACCAGTAGTCTTGATGGCCCTGATAGTATTTAGTAGATGGTTGGAGTTGATGACCTCGGAGGTCGTTTCCAACCTTCATGATTCTAGGATTAAATGTTGTTATACTGCAGTGCATCTTATTTCAGTATCTCTTGGTGTTGGTGCTTTTTAGACAGCCCACTGTTTATCTCCTGGCCCTTTTTAAAACAATCCTGTGCAGACCTAAACGTGAAGGTCGCAGGAGTAGTAAAGCTGAGGCTTGGTGAAGTTTTAAGTGGGCTTTTTCATTTCTCTCTTGGACAGAACATGTTTTTGGCCATCATCAATGATACATACTCGGAGGTGAAATCGGATATGGCACAACAGAAGGCAGAAATGGAACTGTCTGACCTTATCAGGAAGGTAAAAAGTAATGGGTTTCTTGGTTCGACACCTCATTTGTCACATCTGACCTTACTTCATCAAACCTAAGCTGTGCAAAGAAAAGCTGGAGGCAGGCTGATGAAAGTGGACATCTCGTACTGAAAGGAAATGAATCTGAGCTGAGTGTAAATGAAGTGCTAGAGACCTTTCCATCACAAGTCATGAGACTTGGTGTTGAAAGCAGAGCAGGAAAAAAAAGTGCCAAGTGCTGCTTTGTTGGGATGAGGACTTGTTAATGGAGTCATTCCTACAACTGAAGAATGAGAGAGAAGCCAAGTGACTGCAGGAAGTTAGACCTGATTTGTCAGCGCTGTCTAAAACTGTTCACTTAACTGTCAGTAACTGCCCAATGGGTCTTACTGGGACAAAATGCTCCATCCCTGCTGACCTAGAGGACAAATTCAGCGCTGAAAGCCTCACCTCTAGCTGTGAAAGTATTGATATGGTGCCCATTTAAATGCTGAAATAAAAGATGGTCAAACTGGAGGAAAAGAGAGACTCTTGCAGGGCTTTTGAAACACGCTGAGTGGTAGCGCACGCTGGAGGATTGTTTTAAATCAAGAGCCATTATCAGAAATCAAATGTTAACATTTCATGCCAAGTAAAGCACAAACTGTCACGTTTTCTTTCAGGGCTACAACAAAGCCATGGTCAAACTGAAATTGAAGAAAACTACTGTTGATGACATCTCGGAAAGTTTGAGGCAAGGTGGGGGAAAGCTAAATTTCGATGAGCTCCGGCGAGATCTGAAAGGGTAAGGACTGAGATAAGATAGTTCTGAGCTTGGATAGCATCACCAGAGACGTGTGATGTTAATTCTCTGGCTCGAGTTTCTCTTCTGCAGTGTGGCAAGAGTCCTTGTTTGATCAGTGGGTAACAAAGGATGTGTTTTTCCTGGATCTGCTGGGAGGTTTAGGTAAAAGAACAGAATCCCACAGAATTGTCGTGGCTGGAAAAGACCTCTAAGATGACAATGTCCACCCATCAACCCCCAAAAAACCCCAAACAAAAAATAATAACATAACCCCCAAAAAACCAACAACACCTCACCATCTCCCTAGATCATGTCTTGAAGTGCCACATCTACACGTGCTTTGAACCCCTCCAGCAATGGTGACTCCCACCACCTCCCTGGGCAACCTGTTCCAGCACCTGGTGACCCTTTCAGTAAGGAAATCCTTGCTGATATCCAACCCAAACCTCCCCTGGTGCCACTTCAGGCCATTTCCTCTCGTTCTGTCATTATTTACTGGACAGAAGAGGCTGCCCCCATCTCACTACAACCTCTTTTCAGGTGGCTGTAGAGGACAATAAGGTCTCCCCTCAGCCTCCTCTTCTCCAGACTAAACCACCCCAGCTCCCTCAGCCTCCTCTCATCAGACATGTTCTCCAGACCCCTCTCCAGCTTCCTTGCCCTTCTCTGGACTCACTTCAGCACCTCAATGGCTTTTTTTTTTATCCAAAACTGAACCCAGTGCTCAAGCTGCGACCTCACCAGTGCCCAGTACAGGGGCATCCTCCCTTCCCTGGTCCTGCTGGCCACACTGTTCCTGATCCAGGCCAGGATGCCATTGGCCACCTGGGCACACTGCTGGCTCATGTTCAGCCAGGTGTCCACCAGCACCCCCAGGTCCTTTTCCACCAGGCACTTTCCAGCCACTCCTCCCCTAGCCTGGAGCATTGCCTGGGGCTGTTGTGACCCAGATGCAGGACCCAGGACTTGGCCTTGTTGAACCTCATCCCATTGACCTCAGACCATTGATCCAACCTGTCCAGAGAAAAGATGAGGTGCTCTGGGACCCAGCCTCCTTGAGTTGATGTTGGTTGTGGGGGAGAAAGGGTGTGAGGAAGCAGAGGTCGAGGCCTTTGAGGAAACTGTAATGTTTCTTTTGGAGCCGCTGCAGGATTTTGTCAAGAGGCAGGAGTCCAAGGGAAAGGACCAACTGAAGGCAGTATAAAGGGGATGGTTGTGAAGGAGCAGGGTGCAGTCCAGGGGAGATTGATGCTGGTGAACTAAAGAAAGGTCAGTGCTGAGGTTTTGGCTAGCAGTGTTGTGAATTCATAGGCAGCACTGTGATCGGTCGTATCTTTGGCTGGTGGGTGAAAGTCTGTTTGGAGTGAAGGGTTTTTCTAATACCTGAAGTTCATTCAGCATCTGACAAAACCAAAGTAAGGGACCTGCTGTTACTGCCTTTTCAGAAAGGGGCACACAGATGCAGAGATCGAAGCGATATTTACTAAATATGACCAGGATGGGGACCAGGAATTGACAGAACACGAACATCAGCAGATGAGAGATGACCTGGAGAAAGAGAGGGTGAGCTCAGCATTAGCAGTGGTGTGCCACTGGCACCACCTGCCAGCTGGTTTGCTATCCCAGTCTAATCCTTTTGTTTCCCTTCACGTTTGCTCTCATCCCTGGCCGAGTAGAAGTGTGAAAAGGCAAAGGAGAGCTGACGGAGGGCAGGAGGTCTTTGGACCTTGAGAGTCCTCCATATACAGGTGAAATTCTTTACATCTTCTCTGACTATGGCTTGTGTCACAAAGGAGGACTTGGACCTGGATAGGAGCTCACTGCCACGTCCTCTGAGCAGTCGCAGCTTCCCCCGGAGCTTGGATGACTCTGAGGAGGATGAGGATGAAGATAGTGGGCACAGCTCCAGGAGGAGGGGCAGCAGCTCTAGTGGGGTTTCCTATGAAGAGTTTCAAGTGTGAGTTTATCCTTCTGAAGGGGACGAATCTGCATGGTGGGGGTTGGGTTGGGTTTTTTGTCCCTTTGGGGTTTTCTTCTTTCAGTTATAGTCTCTACCAGAACTCTGAATATTAATCAAATTATTCATAAAAGTAAATGGTACATTTTTAAGGTGCTTAAGTCACTTATTTTAGGAGTTTTCAGGTAATAACTGAACTGTCAGTGCTTCAGAGTGACTTCTGGGCATTGGTTAGACAAACCAAATCAAACCAAACAAGCAAACTGAACAACAGAAAAACCCAAACCTGTCCTTCAAACCTGATCACTGGAGAAAAAACAAAGAGAAAATGGTCGTGCTACAAGGGTGCTAGAAGACTTTTCTGGTTTGGGTTGGGTTTTTGTTTGGTTGGGGTTTTGTGGGTTGTTTTTTTAGGGGGGAGGGTTGTTTTGGTTTTTTGTGGAGGTCCCATGTGTGGTTTTCTGTTGTTTTGTTTGTTTGGGTTGGGGTTTTTTTGGTTCTCTTGCTTTGGTTTTTTTTGTTCAGGTTTGTTGGTTTTGGGGTTTTTTTCTTTTTTGGTTTGTTTTTCTTTAGTAGTAAAACCTTGAGATTGTTTCAGGTTGAGTGAGAACTCCAGCTGTTCTAGCTGAAGTTACTTGTCTTTGTGACTTCTTCGTTCAAGTGTTTCTATAATGAATTAATATGGAGATCTAACACTTGAATGAAGAATTTGAGTACCTAGAACCCACAGATTTTGATGAGGATGCCATAAAAGCAGGAAAACAGAGTGTAAGATGGGGGGGTTTTGTTTTTTTTTTTCCCCATCTGCCTTACCCTCGCGTTACCTTCTTGTTCTTGCATACCTTATCTCATCCTGGACTTGTGGGAAGTCAGGTGCATGCTTGAATTCAGATGCTGTCTCCTCCTTACCTGCTGTGTGTGCTGAGGTGCTGGAGGAGCAGTGGCTGGGAGGTGTGGTGGTCACTGAAGGTCCCCCTCGTTGCCCTCAGGCTGATGAGGCGGGTGGATCGCATGGAGCATTCTATCGGCAGCATCGTCTCCAAGATCGACGCCGTTATCGTCAAGCTGGAAGCGATGGAGAGAGCCAAACTGAAAAGGAGAGATGTGTTGGGAAGGCTGTTAGATGGAGTGACTGAGGTAGGGAACCCGCTCGCTCCTGTCCTTTCGCAACCTGCATGGTTTGTTTACTCCTTAGCACCTTTTCCTCCTGCTTGGCTTGGGAGGGTTGGGGTGAAGATGAGGTGGGCGCTTTGGCAGCGGCCACGTGACTTGGGTTTTGGGTTGGGAAACATGAAATGTTAGGGAGGAAATGTTCAGGTAGGACAGCCCATCTTACAGCAGGCCTTTGTCACACTGAGCACCATGTAACCCCCTGAACTGGGCAGCAGTGGTGGTTGGTGGTAGTTGAAGTAGCTCATTGATCCCTTGGTGTCTGCTGGGATTGGTACAAAGCCTTTTATGGACCAGTCTGTTAGAGTGGGGGGGATCCAGCCCAGAGACTCATGCAGCCTGCTGTTCTTGTTCCACATTGCTTCTGGGATTGTGTGTGGCAGGTGGAAGCAGGTCACCTCTATCACCAGGGTTACCTAGCTTCTGTTCCTTCCCACCTTCTCTGGCCAGTGGGACAAACATGTTGTTTCTGTGGATGGCAAAACCTGTCAGCTTCCTGATGGGGCACGAGCAGCCAGAACAGGGCTGTTGGGTGGGCTGTTTCAGTGGGCTGTGTAGGTCAGACTTGCAGCTGCCCAGTCACAGAGGTGGTGTTCCTGGTGGTTCCTGTTGTTCCAGCCAGTAATTCTGCTTGATCCTTGAGCTGGGGCTTCCTTGTGGGTACGCTCTCCTCAGTGTGGATTTAGTCACTATAAGACACTAATAAGAATTATGCTGTCACAAGTGAAGGGGGCAACCTGGGTGTTGTGTGGCTGGAAAGAAAACAATTTACTGCAGTAGCTGTTTCTCCCCTACCCTGTGGAAAGAGTTGAGTGGTGTAAGGGTTTCTCGTGTCCTTGTAGGGCTTGGCTTGGACTGCAGTTGGGGATCTGTGCTTCCAGCTAGTGACCTTTTTTTTTTTTTTTTTTTCCATCTGTTAAGGATGAAAGGCTGGGTCGTGACAACGAAATCCACAGGGAGCAGATGGAGCGGCTCGTGCGAGAGGAGTTGGAGCGCTGGGAGTCGGATGACACGGCGTCCCAGCTGAGCCATCGGTTGGGAACGCCGCTGGGACTCAACGGCCAGCCTCGCTCCAGGAGCTCCCGGCCCTCCTCCTCCCAGTCAGATGGGATCGATGGAGGAGGAGGAGGAGGAAATGGTGGGAGTAACGTTCACGTGTAGGGTGAAGTTAGTAGGTGATTCGGGGCAGGGTTAAGCCGGCGAGTACACTACTCCACCGTTTCTCAGTACGAGCATCCTGATCGGACCGCTAAGGACAACCTCCACGGGTGGGCAAAAGCAACTGTTCTCCTGGCCAGGCATCTTCAGGCCTGTGTCAGCCAAGTGTCACGTTCAGGGTGCCAGCGGTGAGACCGTCAGCCTTGGGATTGAAAATGCAGGAGGCCGGGATGGAAATCGGGCGTGACAAAATCTACCTTGGACAGAATTTTGGGTTCTTTATGGGGAACATTTTCATGAGGGCAGCAAGCTTCGGCCAAAAGAACGTGCTGTGACCAAAACACTCCAAGAGAAGGCTGGGAGTTTTCTTCCTCTTGGAGAAACGTGCTTTTTTTTTTTTAAATGCTTTTAAGAGCAATTTGTCAAAGGTGATGGCATCAGGTTGGCTTTTTTTTGGTCTCATTCATTATAATGGCTGATGCTTTTCCAAGAGATAAAATAGCACTTTTTTTTACTTAAAGTTTCTACATATTTTTACCAGGTTATTTTTGGTGAGCTAATATTTTAATTACCTTTAAATGTTCTTTTTTTTTTTTTTCCTGCCTTTGAGAAACACCACATTTCTTTAAACAGAAGTGCAACTGTCAATCACATGATGACATAATATAAACTCTATGCTTTACGTGTTGGTTTTCTTTTTTTTTGCATTTCAAAATGCTGCTTTGAGAACTGCCTCTTCACACTGAACTAGCATCACAATTTTCAGCTTTGTTCCAAAGTGCCCTTTTTTTTAACACTATATTTTCAGGATCTAAGTGTTCCTTGGATAAACGTTACACAGGTTCTTTGGCAAGTATAGCTGCTTTGCAGAAAAGGTGATCTTTGAAAGCACACCAAGTTGCAAAACACTAACTCTCCCTCAGGTGGGACAGGGGAGGGGGCAGAGGATTTGCTGACAGTCTGGAAGAGCAGATCTTGTGCTCTGATCGTGGCTGGGCTGTGTAGTCTGTTTTTCCATTACCAGAGCTGCCTGTAAAAGTATGAGGTATATTTCTACCACAGGATTCCTTTGGAAAGGGGTTTGTACTGTAATCACTGATAGTTTTTAGTAGTTCTTTGTTTTGGGAAGGAGATAGAACACTGCTTTCTGTAGGAAACCAAGCTCATTTCAGAGAGGTGTAGTGTTTTCCTAGCAACGTGTTTCCACGGGTGAAAAGCTTAGGCAAAGCTTACATCTTGCATCTGTTGCCTGGATGTACAACAACTCAGAACCTTCTAACCAGAGAACTTGCTAAATCTAAATAGACTTGATGCCTTTCCCTGGTTTTAACTTTATGGGAAACCACATGCACAGAAACTTAATGGATGTACTTAAAGTAGTTAAGGTGGAACAGGAGGAAACTCACTGTGGAGGCTGGAATTTCCTAGTAGCTTTGGCTCAAGAACAGAAGGATGTGGGAAGACAGGTTGTGATTCTTGTGAAGATGGTTTTTTTTTCCTTTCTGTGGGTTATTTTGTCCTGTAGGAGGAAGAAATTAATAATCTTTGAGTCCCCATCCACTTCCCAAAACAGCACACAGTGCTTAGGGTGCTTGTGTGACATGAGACACTCAGACTAAGCTCTGTCTTGTCTGGATTGAAGGTTTTTTAGACCTTGGAAGCCTTCTTGAGGAAAGCTTTTCTGTGTTGATCTGGCATTGCTGACTTTAAACCAAGCAACCAAAAAAAAACCCCAAACCCACTAGCTGTACACATGGCCAGCTGGTATGCAGGGAAAGCAGAAAATACAGTAGAAAGTGACTTAAATATACACAGCCTGGTCTTTGTACTCACACCCAAAAGGTGTAGTATGGGACATGGTGTACAGCTCAAACTCTGAGGCGTGCTCACTAGGCACGTGTGCGGCACGTGTCGTTGCTGTTGGGCTTCTAGGGCCAAGGGCTACCCGAATGCCAAGCTAGCACTTAAATAATCACTTCCAGTCCGTGACTTTGGCCGAATGATCCCACTTGCATTGCCCAGCCATCAGCTGGAGTGTTGCTAAGAACACCTCGTGTTAAGGTTTGTGCCCGTGGCCCCTAAGGCACGTGGCGAGCTGAGGTTTGTGGCAGCAGGGACTGGGCAGGGTGCGGAGGTGATTCAGTTGGTGAGGCAGGGGGGAAGAAAAAAGTAAACCTCTCAGTGTGGTGGTTAAAATCCTGTCACCATGTATCTTTGAAAATGTCAGTTCAGTCCTGAGGGTCACCTTTTACAGGTAGGCTGTGTTTCTCGTGGCAGTGTCTGCCTTGGTAGCTGTGTTTGTCGAGGGGCGTTTCTGTAACGCGTCGTTACTTCCTAACAAACTTCATCTTGAAGTGCACTGAAGTCTTCACGGGGTACCCGTGTGTATCGACAGGGGGGCCCTGCAGGAACTGCCAGGGGCCTCTTGACCAATGTTACAAATGTTTTATGATGTCAGTTTTTCAACTTGTAGATGAGACTGTCGTTTGTCACGTCTTCCAAAGGGAAGTGGTTTGGGTTTTTTGGTGTAGTAACGTCCAGAATTTGGTCTTGTTACGAAGCCGTTCGTTACACGAGTCCTCTCAAGTGATCAAGAATGTATTGATCTGTAAAACTGAGCACTTTATTTCCCAATAAAGGTTTTATATCATCTCTAAAACATCGTGCCCTCCAACTGGGTTTGTTTATAATGGAACGTTAAGAATCCTACATGTTTATTTGTATTGATGTAGTTCTACCTCATACCTCTTTCTGAGATAACTTAAAAAGGGAGTATGGGCTGTAAAGGAACAGAGAGGACTGGGTTTATCCTACTGCTTCATTGCCCAAGCTGTTTTGTTGTTTTTTTTTTAACACATTATTTGTTTTCCAACATGATTTCACTTTTGCATTTGTGTCAAGGTCTATTTCCTGCTATTTCAGGTAGCAGCTCCAACTGCTAGTAACTCTGTCCCATGAAACTTCACACTGGCTCTGTAAGTTAGTCTCTCATCTTTTTCTCTGTTCCTCTGTTATGATTTTTTCCTCTTAGTTTCAGGGAATTCCTGAAATGGATGGAATGATCCTTGGAAATCCCAGATTCAGATTGAAGCCTCATAGTTCTCTCTGGGCAGCTGTCTCACCAGGTCAAAAGTATCACACAGTAACAAAAATGGAGGGCTTAATGTAAATCTATCTGAGTTTTGCATGAAAACCATATATCCTGAGTTGATCAGTATATTATAGTAAGGGTATTAAGCCTGTATGCTGTACAAGTCTGTGTGGGAAGTGGGAACCTTTCTGGGATGCTGTGTGCTCTTGTGTTGCTGACTGGTGAAAATGGATTCTGGAAGTGCAGTTTGAGATGGAGGTTTGGAATCAACCTCACAGAATTCTTCCCTATTGCACAGGCATCCCTTGGATGCCTCAGGTATTCACATAGTCTGCTCCAGCACATCACAACATGGGGGAAAAAGTGAGAGGAAGGGGGGGGAAAGCCTTAAGTTATGATAAAAGGTCTTCAAGCAACTGTTACTTGCATATTTAGGCACTAATGGGGCTTTTTTGGTTCCCTGCCGCTCTAGAATGCGCAGTGGGAGGTGCAGGAGTCCTCCTCCAGAGTCCATTCTGCAGGCACTGCCTCAGGAGAAGGTTTCTGCTGTTTGTGTCCTCCCTGTACAGCATCTCTGGCCCTGCTGGGGCCCCCAGGGCAGCGAGGAGCCCCCTTGGGAAGCAGAGGTAAGCGGTGGCAGGAGGATGCATGAGCAGCACTGCTTGTGAGAGGGAAGGCAGAGCCTGACATGTCACAGATGCTTAAGGTCACGGAATTGCTCTGGTTGGAAAAGACCTTAAAGATCGTGGAGTCCAACCCTTAGCTAACTCTGCCAGGGCCACTGCTCCACCATATCCTTCAGCACCACATCTCAATGGCTTTTAAATAGATCCAGGGATGGTGATTCAACCACCTCGCTGGGCAGCCTGTTCCAGCCTTGGATAACTCTTTAGGTAGAGAAGTTTTTCCTTGTGTCCAACCTGAACCTCCCCTGGTGGAACTTGGTGCCCTTTTCTCTTCTCCTATCACTGGGAGAAGAGACCGATACCCACCTCACTCCAACCTCCCTTCAGGTGGCTGTGGAGAGCAAGAAGGTCTCCCCTCAGCCTCCTCTGCTCCAGGCTAAACCACCCCAGCTCCCTCAGTCGCTCCTCATAAGCCTTCCTCTCAAGCCCCTGATGTCTCAGTCTCTTCTCCAAGCTGAACTGCTGCAGTTCTGAATTCAGTGATGCAATTCCCACTCTTCCTGCACCCCAACAAGTCTTTTAGTTTCCTAGAGCCTGGATTAAATGGCAGCCTTGTAAAGGTAAGCAAACTGGACCAGGAGTTTTCATGCACCAGACCCCGTCTGCAGTCGAGTTGGGGAGGTAATCAGAACGATTCCATTCTGCACGTTCTAATTGTTTCGGACTAAGTTGGAGTGACAAAAATCTCAGGCCAACAATGGTATCAGGCAGTTCTGTCATTGTTAAGCCCCAGCAATGCAGGAGCCTTACCACCATAAACCCCTTGATCCTGCCCAAAGGAGCAAATGTCAGGGATAATTCAGCTCCTGAGCCAATTGCAGTGGAAAGCAGGGATCATATCAAGACCAATTTGGAGCAGATTAATGAAAAAGGGCTTAATGAGCCGTGCAGCCCTTCAAAGAATGCTTGGAAAATCCATCCCTAATGAGGGTGGGGAGATGGAAAAGATTGTGAGAAACAAGTCGGAACCTGGGGGGATTATGAGATCCTGGAGAGTCTAATTCTTGTCACAAGGTCAAGCTTTTACAAAGCAATTATTGAGGATCTCCATCGTATCAACATACAGACAGACACACACCTACTCAAAGCCTTTTAACCTCAGGGATTCGGGACTCCTTTCCCCACCACGCTGCCCATTTATTCCCTGATTATATAAACCCTGATGAAGATAATTTATACCCCTGGCCCCGGACCAATTTTCCTGTTGGCTCCTCTAGAACTGCTGAGAATTGCAGTGGGAGTTTTGGTGGTGCTGAGACTGCAGAGTTTGGCTGGTGAATTAGGGGATTCCTGAGGATTAGTTGTTCTGCAGAGGTCAGCCAGGCATTCTTTAGCTTTGAAGGCAAGGTGCAGCCCTGAAGAAATCAGTGCAGTAGGTGTTGATTCTTCTGGAAAAGCAGCACTAACAGGGCCATTCATGTAGAACATGCTCTTCTTCCCCTGCAGGTGTTGGACCCCATTGTGGTCTTCTCCAGAAGACATCACCGTTAGGAACAGTCAAAGACCAAACTTCACACTTGAGCCAACTGCCAGCACTTAATTGTGTGTTCAAATTCCATTAAGTGTGCAAGTGTGGCCTGTTAACTTTCCCTCCCGGGGGAGATTCGAGGCCAGACCCCCCCAGGGTCAAGCCTGGACAATTAATACTCAAATCTGAAGAATGTTCTTGAGTAAACTACCTGGGAGATAATCTGCTCCTGGCCAGCAGCAGCAGGATACCCTGCTGGAAAAGCTCTTGCCTCCCAAAATCTTTTAGTAGCCCCAAATTAATTACTGCTGCTCATTTGGGAGCATTCAGGACACCTGCTAATGCATCAGATTTCCAGACCTTGAACACTCCCTTTTTTTCAGCTGTTTACTGAAGTCAAAGTATGGAGAGGCCAAACCATCCCAATGACTCATCCACTACAGGAATGGAATCAATTCAAGGTGTAGAACAGAAGGCTAGATGCAAATAGCCTTACCTGAGCTATGGAAGCTTGAGGGTTTCCTACCAGGTTTTTAAAGGTGCGTTTGGATACCCATTTCAGCTGGTGAAGGAAGGAATTGGCGTAGGTGATTTGGCGGAAAATGGCCTTTGTTTTCTTTTGATTTCCAAGAGAAATATTCTCTAAGGCTGCTTTTGTTTCTTGGTAGTAGGCAGAGCTGGAGTATTTTTCTGCAAGCTTCTCGGCCAAGGTTTTATCGTATCCGGTGCATTCTTCAGTGCTGTCTGCTGAAAAGGTGCAAAAGAAATACGACCATTTCTGTAAGAGCTGGAAAGATTGTTGAGGGGGTTACACCGGGAAAGTTACGTGGGGTAGGAGAGTTACTAATGAACCACAAGAATTAGTAAGCACGTTTAGTTGCAGTGATTCACGGCGCTCGGTCTTGCCGCGCGCAATTCAGAAGAGTCGATACAAATAAGACCAAATCTCTTTCTGTCTGCGGAACCCGTCTGACTTGTTAGTCTGGGGATAATTTCTGCCCTACCACAACTTCAGGGAAGCAGCAGGAGAAAACTGGTCCCCTATTTCTAGCCCCTCTTCCCACCCTATGCTGGTGAATGAAAGCAGTCATTTTGGAACAGGTAACAAACAGTATGGGAATCGCATCAAATTATGTCCCCGGGTGGAACTATCATCCTGCTTTCTCATCTCCCTTTCTGCAGGACTTCACTTGGGCTGCCTCAAAGATGAAAGAAGATCTTTCTCTCTGTTGAGAGCTAACAAAACAGGTTCTCATGTTCACCCCAGACATTATAGATAGTCATTATATATGTTCTTTATAGATATTCATTATATATGTTCATTATTTATATTCTTTTTATATATTCAATAGCTATTTTCATTATATATGTTCTTCATCTGTATTCATTATCTATGTTCATTATCTATGTTGTTTATTATCTTTCATTATCTATATTCATTATCTATGGTGTTTATTATCTATGCTTATTATCTATATTCATTATCTATGTTGTTTATTATCTATATTCATTACCTATGCTGTTTATTATCTCTGTTCATTATCTATGCTCTTTTTATATATTCATTATATCTATTAAACAAAAAGGATTCAGGAATGTGGAGTTTTGTTTTTCCCCTTTAAAGCACCACGGATCGGTCCGTAACCATACACTCGTGCAGCACAGTTATTGATTGTTTGACAGCTAGAAGGGATTTTGCTGTGCTGTGCTGGACACCCTCTGGCAAAACACAGGTTGTGCTAAGTTCACTCAGCTCTGGGTTTCATACCTGTGCTGGTTTCATCGCTCTTGCTCGTTGCCACCGCCGTGGAGTCTCCGTTAATGATGTCCAGGAAGAAGTCAGCAGGGTTGTTGTAGGGCTCGCACTGGTAGCCTGTGGTGACAGCAAGGCAAGCCCTGGCTGCGTGGCTGGCAGAAGGCCGTGGCTGGCCAGCACCAGCACAGCCACGCCACTGTGCCCACCCACCAGCCCGCACCGCAGCCTTCAAAAGGTCCTGCAGAAGCTCTCTGCTTTACCCCAGAGGCGAACGGCGCTGCCATACAGTTCTGTCACCCAAGGCAAGGTGACAAGAGAGCTGGCAGTGTGCACCTCTCAACCCCAGCCTGGGCTTTGTCTAACTAAGACACACCCAGGAACAGGCGATTAGAGGTCAGCCCTGTCATCCGAACCCGGGTACGGGCTGGGTTCACCTCTTCAAAGAGGTGGAACACCAAGGAAACAACCCCGGGCTTGCTAATAAATAGTTACGTCCAGTTCAGGTGGGAGTGCTACTGGCATTTATTGGATTGAGTCGAGTGCAAAGTGGGGACACCGCTGCAGCTGGCCGGGCTGTGGGCTGTGCTCACCAATAGACTGGAAATAGTCGATGGCTCGCTGAGCGGGCCCGTGGTACAGCACTCGCCCCGCCGCCAGCAGTGTCAGGTTGTCGAACAGTCGGAATATCGAGTAGCGAGGCTGGTGGATGGAGAAGATGATTGTTCTTCCTTGCCTGGCCATCCTGAGGGGGAAGAATGACGGAGGTGTGAGCTCTGCCAGTCGACTCGGTGTTTAGATCAGAGAATTTGCTAAGCCACGGGGAAGTTTGATTAGCTTGGAGTGGAGGAGAGGGGAGGGGAAAAAAAAAAGAAACAGGAAAAAAAATATTTAGGTCAGATTTATGGTGTCTGTGTGAGAAAAGAAAGTTCCCTCTCCCTGGGAATGTTGTGGGAGGGGAAAAGTCCTGGGGAGAGTCTGACGTAAACAGAGAGGCGTTGGGAGTCCTCTTTGCTTGCGGCACGTTCCAAATGATGTAGAAGTTTGTGCTTGTTTTCTCAAAGACAGGCTTGAGATTTAGTGAGGGGGAAAGAGCTAGCTGGGTTCTGGCTACAAAATCCACTTTAAAATCCATCGCCTTGGCAGCCTACACAAATGTTTTCACCACTTCTCTGGCCCAGGCAGGCATGAAAAGAACTGAAGCTGTCAAGGATAGATCGCGGGCCGCTCCTGAGAGGTAGCAGAATCGAGTGGTTGAAAACCAGAAGCTGTTTCCAACGCCATCACCTTTTCAGCAGCAGCAGGACAGCATTAGCAGTGCTGGCATCGAGGCCTGTAGTCGGCTCATCCAAAAACAAGATGGCAGGATCCGTGATGAGCTCCATCCCGATGTTGGTCCTTTTCCGCTCTCCTCCAGACACCCCGCGAGTGAACTGGGTGCCAACCTGCCCGAAAGACAAGAAACTGCTCTCATTTAACAAATACTTGAGTGAACAGCACCCGTCTGGCAGGGCAACGTTGGGGAAGAGCTGGAAGAAGTTTTGACCCTAAGGGAGTAGGTAGAGATGGCAAGGAGGTTGGACTCGGTGACCTGCAGAGGTCCCTTCCAACCCCTACCATTCTTTCTGTGCAGATGTCACCTCCCGCCAGACTGCCACCCAGAACTGTTATTGTTGTATTACTGAAAGAGCTTGTTGAATTTCTTTTTTTTTTTCCTCCTTTTTATCTGCCATGCTGAGCCGTTGGGTTAATGAAATCAATCCCTTAATATCTGTTGATGATTTCAGCACCGTATTTAGACGCCTTACCTTGGAATCTGCCACTTTGCTCAAACCCAGTTCCTTGATGATCTGATTCACTCGGTCATTTTTTTCCTGTTCCTTCACTGACTTGGGCAAGCGGAGTGCTGCGGAGAACTTCAGATTTTCTCTGACAGTCAGGGTTCCCATCACCACATCATCCTTCAAAATAAAAATACCTAGATATTGGTGCTTGTTTAGCAAGTTCTATTTGGTCCCCTGAGAGCTACAGCTGAGGTTGCTACCACAGTGCATTTGTTCGTGCAGCCTTTTCTCGTGAGGAGGAGGAAGAAATAAAAAGAGCTTTTCCTTCTTTTCCTCGTGTTGTCCTTCACGTGTCTTTCTCCCCAGCAGAACAAAGGTTTCCTCAGACCAGGTCTTAGTGACACTACCCCTGGGCGAGCGGAGGTATAAGCTGTGTATTTGTTACCAGAAAACATCATACTTGGGAAATACTCCAGGTATACTGGCAGCCTACAGCTGTTCCCCCAGATGGAGAAGGAGGAGGGATCCAAAGCATCTGCTCCTGGTGGCCGTAGGAAGGAGACTCAGACAGAAAGCAGGGTCTCTTCCCCAGCAAAGGCAGGCACGTGGAGAGTTGCTACTGCACCAGCCTTGATTCTCAGATCGAGGCGAGGTCCTCACAACACGAGTGATAAAAAGGACTTACCTGCACTACGTATCCAGAGGTGCATTTGAAGTTGGCAGGCTGAGGAGCTCCATTGATCAAAATGTCACCAGAAAGCCCATGGGGGTCCTTCCTTGCGGCCAAAATGTCAAGCAGACTAGGAGAAAAGTTAGTTACTTGTCAGATGAACGTCCCTGAGCCACAAACCTAGCTCGTGGAACCGGCAGCTACATAGAAGCATCCCACGCTAAACATCTGCTGTTTAGAAAACCCTCAGCAGCTTTCAAGGGCCGAGTTTCTTTCTGTCCTGCTCTCCTAAGGAAATGAGAGCCACGCAATTTCACAGTGAGTTTGTGTCCATTTGTTCAGTAACAGGAGCTTAACCTAGAATGACACACACAGGTTGGGTATCAGGAGCGGGCTAAAGCGCGGGCGAACATTGTATTCCACCTTTGGGTGGTTTTGGAATTGGGGTATTTATCAGAAACCAGTGAGATTTGCACAGTCCTCAATGAAAACAACATCTTTCCCTGCAAGTGTCACTGCTAAAGACATGCAGGTTCACCTGCTCCTTGATGCAGTTTCTGTGCAGGGCAAAGAGGGCACTTACGAAGATTTCCCACTGCCGGTGGGTCCCAAAATTGCATTCAGTCCTGGTCTCATGATGCCACTGTAAGACAAAACAGAGGGGTTTTACAAAACAGATAGGGTGTGTTTGTCTCTCTTGCTGTTTCATCTGTGGCCTAGTGTAAATCAGCTGTGGAGCTACCTCCTACATCCTGTTAACTGGGGAATTAATGCTGCTTGATCACAAAGTATTTATTATCAGTCAAACCCCTTGCTTTAACCACATCGAGTTCTACAGGTATTATTCCCTTAGCAGAGTGTAACAGTCCCTGTAGACAGAGCATAGCAGGGATCTGTCTGTACTTACAGAACCCACAGTGGCTGTGTCTGACTTTAAGCCACATGAAACTCAAAAACCAGCTAGAAAAGTGAAGTATCTGGGGAAAAGACCCCACAGAAATCATGCAGTACATGGAAATACTGCTGCCTGCAGCATCTGAAGGCAGCACTGCTCTTTTTCCTGACTAGCCCCTAAAATCTGTGCTCAAAGAGCTTTGGTGTGCCCAAGAATCAGGCTTCTCCTCAGCAGGTTGGTATGTTATGAGACCAGGTTTATCTTCAACTGCACTCTGGTAGCAGTTGTTATCAGCAATCCAGGTATAAGCCATCTGAGCACTTGGCTGAGGGTCTGGCCCAGTACAGCTGTTACTGGGGTATAATGGCAAGCAGCCTAGGACTTGGCTTTGCTTTTAAGAGCTCGTGCTTAGGAAGTGTGGCAATTGGACAGGCAAAGAGCAGGACAGACAGAGCTGCACAAAAGGGTGAGGTATTTAGGGTAGAAATTGGAGTTAGGAAGTCACGGGTGGCTTGGAATGGCATGTTGTACTTGTCACTTATCTTAATTACTCAACTGTGAGCGGGCAAACTCTGTGCATAGATTAGTGAACAAAGGCCATAATTACATGGGTCGTTTACTGCAGTAGTGCTCAATTGAAAAAAAACAAAACAAAAAGTAAGGGGGAAAAAAAGGAAAAAGGAAAAAAAGAAAAAAAAAGGAAAAGAAAAAGAGAAAAAAAGAAAAAAGGGAAAAGGGGGAAAAAAAAGGAGAGAAAAAAGAAAAATAAAAAGAGAAAAAAGGAAAAAGGAAAAAGAAAAAAGGGAAAAACAAAAAAGGAAAAAAAGAAAAAAGAAAGAAAATAAGGAAAAAACAAAAAAATGAAAAAAGAAAAAGGAAAAAGGAAAAAGAAAAAGATAAAAAAAGAAAAAAGGGGGAA
>WTSP01025452.1:0-43319 GCA_025331215.1 Actenoides lindsayi | reverse complement strand
TCCCTCCTCAGAACCTGATACATCCCACTCTAACATCTCCAGGTCTTTCCTGTGCTGTCTTCCCAGAGCTGGACGCAATACTCCAGGTGGGGTCTCACGAGAGTAAAGAAGAGAGGGAGAATCACCTCCCTTGACCTGCTGGCCATGCTTCTGACGCAGCCCCGCATAATTGGCTTTCTGGGCTACAAGTGCACACTGATGGCTCACAGACAATTTTTCACCTGCCAGCATCCCCAGGTTCTCCTCTGCAGCACTGTTCTCAATCCACTCATCACACAGTCTGTACTGATACTTGTGCCTGTACCAACCCTGGTGCAGGACCCTGTGCTCAGACTTGTTGAGTTTCAACATAGCTCAAACTCTCTATGACTCTATGATATACTTTTCCAAACTTTGTTCCAATATTGTAATTTACACTGAATTTACAACACATTCTCTAATATCCCAATGCAACATGTTAAGTGGAACTTTTTTTTACTGCTTTCTGTTCTCATAAATTTTTAAGCTGACACAAAAAAAAAATCCCCACTAATCTCTGAAACAGCAAAACCTATTAAACCATAAGGAACAGTTCTATAATTACAAAAATAAAGTGAAAAAATGACAATGCGTAGGATTCTTAGGTTAAAAGCCTGATCATGATCCCTGGCATTGGAGAAACTTGATATCAAAGTTAACACAAGTAAGGGAGGCATTATAGGCTTTTTGTATTACTGTAAAATTATCAGTCTCAAAATGCATCCCCTTTTGGTCTGCCCTATCTTTATCTGAGGCCTCTTGTTGAGAGGGAAGTGAAGAAATTTCACACATCCACACAAAGTTTCTCCCCAGCATAAACATGTACATCTGTTAGACTATTTAGTTCCTTTTTCCTCCCTAATTTATTTGCAAACAGCAAGCTTCTTGTACCACCCTATACCGACAGACAGATGCACTCATGCAACTCAAAGACTCCTTTCCTTCTTCTGACAGACCAAGACTGACTTTATCTGTGACTTCAAAACTCTGTTCTGAGGGATATCTAAACAGAACAAACTAAACAGAAAGAAGACAGGA
Organism: Actenoides lindsayi; assembly: GCA_025331215.1. Lineage (NCBI taxonomy): Eukaryota > Metazoa > Chordata > Aves > Coraciiformes > Alcedinidae > Actenoides > Actenoides lindsayi. The sequence goes on along the minus strand of WTSP01025452.1, from coordinate 42,263 downwards.
TAGAAAGGTTATTAAGAAAAGATGCCAACGACTTTATAATGACAGCAGAATTTCATACATGCTGCACTATGTAAATGGAGAGTAAATAACACTTTAAGAGAAGAAAATTAAAACAACTTGCTACATATTCTCAGGATTCCCAGATAATAGGAAAATTCAGGTTGGAAGGAACTTGAGGTCATCTAGTCCAACCTCCTCATCAGACCTAGGTCAGGTATGAAGTCAGATCAGGTTACTCAGTGTTCTACCCAGTCTGGTCTGGAAAACCTCCAAGGATGGAGACTGTACAACCACACTCTAAGAGCCCAACAATTAATGTCTCAAACCTTGTGTGGAGATAAGATCTGAACTGAGAATGAGCAAGGACAGCCTGGAGGGAGGAGGTGTCAATGTGTCTCAATGTCCCTGTCCTCCTTCTCTGGCTCAAGGGGAGGCCTACTCCTTGAAGGTAAGTGCAATGGTGTCTTTTATCTGAGGTAATTTCTTCGCTAACCACTTCGACTGCACCAAGGAGAGGGTCAATAGCAGACACCACACCAGAAGGAGCTCATGCAAATTAGCACCACCTCTTTATGCTTCCTATGTAAATAGGGGATGCTACCCATATCCCAAGTGTATAAAGGGACAGAAATGTACTGATCTGTGTGCACCCACAACCAAAGAACTTAAAATGTGAATCAATCCCATGAGACATTGCTGGATCCAAGGGTGGTGATATCTTTTTTTCTATCTTACTTTCTCTCCCGTCCTATCTTTTCCTTTCCTCTCCTTGATAGATGTTACTTAGATGTGCTTTAGAGTAGTTGGTAAGAAAATAATGCCTACGCCAAAACACCTTTATCTGCATCATTTATTGACTGTTGTTAGAGAAAACCAGTAAATTGTTTTGCATTGTTCTTCTGAGTCATTGTCAAGACTCTACCGCCTCTGTGGCCCTGACTTGCAGGGATAGCCTCTTTTGGGGGATCGTAACGATTTACCTCCCTCATTGTCCACTGACTGGGACAACATCCCATGCTCAGCAAGCACGGCTTGACTCTCCCCATTTTCTTATATCCAGTCTTAGCTTCTTGTTTCAGCTTAAGCCTCTTGTCCACCCACTGTGCACCCCTGTAAACAGACTGGTTACATCTTCTTGATGACCTCCTCATAGACATTGGAAGGCTGATACTAGATCCTCCTGAAGCCTTCCTTTCTCCAGGCTACAACAAGCTCTGTCTCCTCAACCTCTCCGCGCTGGGCAAGTGCTCCACTCCTTTGACCACCTTGGCAGCCATGTGCCAACTTTGTACTCATTTACTGATGTAAGGGATAACCCCTTCCATTGATCTACTTCATGCTCCTGTTAATACAACCTGGTATAAGGTTAGGCCTTCTTCACTGCCAAAGCAACTGTCAGCTCACATTTAGCTTACTGTCTACAAAGACCACCAGGCAAATGGTACAATTTCTGTTCTCATTTGTCTTGATTATCGTCATTAACAAAGCATCAGGATTCTTGTTGTAGCAGTGCTAAGCTGGCAGACTTTTCAGCACCTTTGCGTATACAGAATGATCTCTAACACCTGGTGACAGGTCAAAGCTATGCCCTCTTCACTACCACTTTAATTATTCTTCTAGTTACGAGTATCTGATGCTTGACCAACTGTATTGTTATCTTCCTTCTGACCTTCCTTAAATTTTAACTTGGTTTGGGGCTGGATCAATAATCCAAAATTTCACTGTGAAAACTCTGCCATGGAATTGCTGTAATCACAAGCATTCTCAAATTGCCTCATATTCTTCCCTTTCCTGGAACTCCCTGCAGTACGCATCGATTGTACATTTTCACAGAACCTAGAGCCAGCTGTCCACGACCATGTCCAGACAGCTTTCTGCGTAACTCCAATAAGGGTGACTCCACAACCTCTCTGGGCAAGTGGTTCCTATGTTCAGTCTCACAAACAGAGTAAAAAAATATTTCCATATATTTAGATGGAACCTTCTGTGTTTCAGTTTGCACCCATTGCCTCTTGTCCTGTCACTGGGCACAAATTTGCCTTAGACTACATTGTAAAGAGCCACTTAACTTTGATATTGCATTAAAAAAATTATCAAACAGGGCAAAATATTTACAGTGTTCAGCTTTTGGAAATACCTGCTTCTTGTCTTGTTCATTTATTGTCTGCTGATTCTCAGCTGGGAAGCTTCGATGCTTTGCCTGAAAGAAGAAAAATCTCTGTAATATATGAACTTAATGCATCATTGCTGTAAAATACATTAGGAGTTTATGAAGGGTCAGTGGCATCTCTAATGATATCTTCAACAGGCTTCAAAATGAAGGCTGACAATTTTACTCACTGCAGTCCCATATGGAGAATTAAATTTTAATGATCAGAAAAAATCTACATGGAAAAGGAATAGCAGTTGCAATTGTTCCACTTATACGCATAATTAGGCACATGCAAGTTATTTCTGGCTCGAAAATTGAGTAGTCATGTTAGCATTACGCTGTGACTGAAATAACATGTCTCACATGCTCACCATCTGGGGAATGCTTCTCCAAGAATGTGGTGGAATAGAATCCCAAGGTAGCCAAAAGTTTGTGTGGAACTGCCCAGATTTTCCCTTAAAGTTATCATGCTACAAATAACATACACACACACAAAATTTCAAATATAAGGGCAGATTTTCTTTGAATGTCATTTTATAATATGGTAACTTCTTAAACAAGTGAGACATGCTTAAGTAAAATGGAATTCTAAGCAATTTGTCTTTCCCCACTGAATTCTTGCATAGCAGAATCAAAGGATCTCTGTTCTTTTCAGGCCAGTAATTTTCAGTGAATGCCTGAGTTGCAATAAACTCTGCAAGGTGCTCTCTGTCTCCTTAGGACAAAATGGTTATTTATGTTGCCTTTGAGCAGTCTTGTTTTGTTTGTTCCTTGCTTCCTTTTGGAGATTCCCAATCTGTCTTGTAGCAAAAGCTCCCTAGCAGTAGCAACTCTCCCCCTTTATATGCCTCCCACCACACTAGATACCTTTTTATCAATTGCAAAGTCCATCACTGCTTTCTCTCTAGACAGGTTCAATGTGGCCACTAAAATGCAAGCATTATGTTTTTGCTGCTGAGACACATTCTTTGTAGCAGTACAGTACTCACAAAATAGATCTTCACCAATGGTTACACCATTTCTCAATTATCGCTGCCTCATTTTCAGAAAGCAGCCATTTGATACTGTAACTGCCTTATTTTCATGACATTTGAACAATGATCACTTGATCCTGTATCAGGAGATGGTAATCTTTCCTGTCACGATGACCAGCTCTCTAATCTATAGTCTGTCTGAACATCTACATGTAAGAAAGCAATCCTGCCTGGAGAACTTTAGAGTAATGATCTTGCCATCACCTGTAAGTTACCAATTACCAAAACCAGTTTCCTTCCTTTAATTCTTTTTCAGTTTTCTACTTCTTCACTTCTCTGTGCATCTCAGGTTATAGAACTAAATTCTGAAAGTCAGACATTTGTAAAAAGGCTGATCAGCTTGACTGCAGTTTATTTAAATGTGCCATTGGAGCTTCTTTTTTTAAACACTTCCTTTTTGACAATTTAGAAGTGTAACCAGTATTACAATAGAGCATGAAAAATTTAGCTTTAATGGGTAAATAGTGGGCTTTCAGCTTTCTTTCTCACAAGTATGCAGAGCTGTTTCACATCCCTGAAAAATACCAATTTTCCCTTCTCCCAGCTTCCACTAGCATTGCCTGTTTTCTCCCCACTCCCCAACTAAAAGATTGTAACTCCTCCAACTTAAATTTCAGTTACTCTCCTCTCATTGCTAATGCTACAGATACCTCTCTCTCCAAGAGGTTTGTTTTATCATCTACTTCTATCTCAGCAATGAACTTGTCCAAGGAAAGAGGCAGCTGTAGGTGGGAGAAGAAACAGACTGAAAATGATCAAGCATTGGAACTCATAAATAGTATCAACAGCCAAAAATTAATACATCTTTTCACTATCAATTTTCAACAATAGTTAAAACTGAATCCTACCAAGTCTAGCTCTGATTTTTTTTCCCTTGTTATCTTGCTCTGTTCTTGGCCACATGAGCTCAAAATGACAGGCACAACATTTTTACAAAGTTGGAATTTATTGCATGTCAGCTGATCTGCAGTGACTGTTTGCACAAGTGTTCTTGGCCTGTGACAACTGTGAAGTAATTTGGTGCATTTTAGCTCACTAAAGAAGATTCCAAACTCTGTCTTAAATCATCAAAAATCAGTGCTGACGCACAAGGCAGACAACATTTTCTGCTGAAACTAAATTAATTTAAGATTGCATTTGTACACCTAGAGCCACATGATTCACATACCTGATCTTCCCGTTCAAAGCCTGGTGCTTTTGGATAGCTGGATGTTGGCGAAGATACATCTGATGTGTTAGATTCAGAGCACAAAACACCATTTCCTACTGATCTCTGGCTACAAAGAGGTCCAAGGGGTGATAAAGAACTACTGCTACCAGAACCTGATGTTACAGTTGGACTCGAAGAACAGGATATCTGTAGAAGACAGAAAACAGTGTCTAATATACTCTTATGATTTTTTTTTTTTTCATGTTTACAGCTACAGTCTCCCTCTGTAACATGAGTGGAAATTATAAATTAATTTCAGTCTTATGTAAATACAACAACTCTGCTTTATTTGTATGTATTTTTTATATTAGCTTAAAAATGGATCAGATGACAACAGTAACATGGAACTATTGTAAATATACAGACTTCAAATAGAGATGCATTTGTACACACCAGAATATAGCCTTATTTGGTCCCTACACAAAAAAACACATCACAGGCAGAGACTACTAAATGGATATTAATGTACAACAAAGGAATACTTGCTTTCTGACAAGCCCGATTTCCATTCATTCTTACATTTCTCTATTTACAGTTTAATGCAAGCATTTTACAACATTTCACTCTTTTGGAAGAAATCATCCAGATCAAGCCAAGCTGTTCGAAAAGACAAAGACATGTAGAATCTTGACAAAAAGCATCTCAATGCTTGTTTGTAAATCTCAAAAGACCGTTTTCTGAGATTCTTAAAGATTAAAATGTTTATTGATTAATAAATTAACATTTTAGTATTTAAAAACAGTACCAAATTTATAATTTTTTGTTCTGCTGTACATTTTCCAGAGTTTTAAATTTCTGAAGTAAAAGGCTTAAGCTGAAGGTACAATCTGTAAGTAGGTCTGGACAATTTTTTTGCTAAAAGTACAATTCTGATCAACCTGAAATTTACTAACTCATCAGCTAGCACTCTACAATAATATGTTTGAGTGGAATTGTGGCACTGCTTGTTTCTACATTTTTTAAAGTAAACTGTTGAATTTTCTTAAACTAGGTTTATAACTAGACTCAAGAAGGCAGTACGGAAACAGCTGCATTCTATGTTTATGCCTTACAGCCCGGTAGTGAGAACAGTCGGGGATGACACACATTTCAATCCCTTCTGTGCTTTTTGAGAACAGAATCTGCCAGCTCTCAAGGAAACTGAACTAGTCAATACAATAAGGGAGTGAAACCCTGCCAAAGTTGTTTTAGCTTGTTTAAATACAAAATACACACTGAATTAGACAGACTAAACAAGAGTAACTATATAGTTTACTGTTAAACTCTCAATTTAAGGTTAACTCTAACCCTTAATTTTACCCTATGCTCCAAAGAATATTGGAAGTACTTTAAGGAAATCAGGATTTTAACAGGAAACACCTCTCTCCCCAGAGGAGTATAAACTCAAGATTTCTCTCCTGAGCAGCAGAAACTTCAGATTCAAATTCCTGTAGATCAGGTAGAGGACAGACCTGAACCTAGATGAGGTCTTAACCCTGGACAGAAAAAAAACCCACCTCCAACAAATCTAAGTCCTATACTTGACGCAGATTATTACTTATGCATTCACTCTCTTATCCCTACAAAAAATCTCCTGTCACAAACTTTATCTCTATGAAGTTCTTCCATTAGCTTGCTTGTGAAATCCAAAGACAGCTCCTCTACACACCAGTCTGAAATGTATATATACCCTGAGAGCTGACAGGTGTAGAAGAGTTGGCACCACAGCAAAACCGGATTTACTTGGACAAAATTCCTTCTGAAGTCAAAGGCTGAAGAACTTGTTTCGACCACAAGCTTGTTACAATATGCAATATTTTGCTGTCTGTTACCATTTATTCTAAATCCAAAACTGAGGATTTCCCCTGTGCATGGCAATGATTAAGTTTGCACTTTTTTTTTCAGCTCTAAAATACTGAAATCCTTTCTTTATGCTAGAGAGAAAAAGAAAATAAAGGGCACATCCAGAAAAAAAACAAAACAAAGCAAACAACAAAAACCACACACACAGAAAACCCACACCAAACCAACAGACAAAAAAACCCCAAACAAACAACAAAAACATCCCCACCACAAACAACCCAACCAAACAAACAAAAAACCCCCAACAAAAACCAACCAAAAACCCCAATAAACCAAAACAAACCAAAAAAACCCCAAAACAAACCAAACCCCCAAACAACATCGATCTTAACTGAAACTTTAAAAAACTGATTTGTTTTTTTGGTCCATAAAAACATGCTAAGGTGTTCAGTTCCATATAAAAGACTTTGAGAACTTTTTTATGAATAACGTAGTTACATCTTGTAAGTACACTTATAAAAACATCCTTCTGGTAGCACAAGGCAGCCTAATGCTGCAGACAAATAAGTAAGAAAAAATGACTAGACAAGGAAGGCAGACTAACACCTGAAGTAAGACACTAATTTCAATCAGCTACTGACTCAGTTTAAGGACGAGTTCCCTAATCTGCACAGGATGTTTCTCAAATGCATATTTCATATCCACTCTTTCAGCTAGGCAGGCCACATAGATTATCTTACTGACACAGGAAGATGTACATCACAGTTGCTTCCCTACTGTTTCATCTAGTGAAGATTAGGGGAAAAGGGAGGATGGAAGACAGCCATTACGGATTACTGTCCTGGAGGGCTACCTGCAGGCAACTGAGCCATAAGTGGGGAAAAATGCCCTTGCTCACCCAGAAGTACTGGGCTTGGGGGGACAAGAGTTACTTGTCAAGATCAGATGATATCAGGTATGTAGACCATTACATAAGACCATAAGGTGCCACTCCTGTGATAATTCTGGTTACAGTCAGTATCAATGGTGGCATTAAAAGAATATATATATAGTTTTAAGCATCAAGAGCTTACAATATAACTTTGTACAATATAACTTCGTACAGTTTTGTTCTGAAAAACTAAACTACTTGCTCAACCTTCTAAGATGTAAGCAGCATTATCTGGTTACATTAACACTTAGGCTTTTGGTCTTAATCTCTGAAGAGTTCAACCGGATGGCAACAGACACAGTCTCTACACTGTATTTGTATTTTTCAAAAGAAAAGTTAGTTGAGTGTTAATAATTGGGTTCCACATTACCACAGATTTTTTGACTCAACTAGCAAAAAGAAAACAAATAACTTATGCAAATAAAGTGATAAAATGGGTGATTAAATACACAAGCAAGAAAAACAAAGATTTCAAACCTAGCCTGAATTTACAAAGCAACTACATAGAAAAAAATCACTCTTTTTGGTCTGAAGTTATTATATAGAATTTATTCCTCCTGGTGGAAAAGGACCTAGGACTATTGGTTGACAGCTGGCTGAATATGGGCCAGCAGTGTGCCCAGGTGATCAAGAAGGCCAATGACATCCTGGTTTGTATCAGAAATAGGGTGGCCAGCAGGACTCCAGAAGTGATTGTTTCCCTGTATTTGGCACTGCAGAGGCTGCACCTCTAATACTGTGTTCAGTTTTCGGCCTCTCACTGCAAGAAAGACATTGAGGTGCTGAAGCACGTCCAAAGAAGAGTAATGAAGACGGTGAAGGGTTTAGAGCACAAGTCCTGTGAGGAACAGCTGAGGGAAGTGAGGGGAGGAAACTCCCATGACAAGAAATAATTAATTCTCAAATACACATTCATCTTTTACCGCTTGCTACAGTACACCCACAAGACCACTGTTCCTGTTTCTCTCATCTCTCATGCTCTTTGCATGGAGTAAGATACAAAGAACATCTAAGAAATGTCAAGAAACCTATTACTAGAAATAGACATACAACCTAGTACAGTATTTATGCCAAGATATTGAGTGAACACGTATTTTGTATCAAGAGGGACTTATGATTTGGTTAACATGAAGTCAAATATTACTACTAGCATAAAATGAGTGTGATACCAGTATTAGAGACAAAAAGAGTGCAAGGGGGGAAAAAGGAAACTATCAACGCTTACATTTTGTTCCTTCATGCTGCAGAATTTAAGTTTTTTTATCAGTGTTGGCACAAATAGCAATGTCCTCAGCACTACTGATGGCAGGAAATACCATTGCAAGTTGTCGACCTTATTTTATTTTTTTTTTAATGTTATTTTTGTAGTCTTTTTCTTCTTTATTAGGACAGAAGCACAAACAACAGAAACTAGAATTCATACAACTGCCTCAACTCTGGAAGAAGCCTTCAACATGATCTTTGGAATCCGCTCTACAAATGTAACTTAAGATTTGTGGCATTTGATTTTGCATGTGGAATAAAGAAGCCCAACAGATTTAAGTAATCTTCAGGAATGTGTCCCTCCTAAAAATGGAAATCTGCTGTGCTGTGTAGCCTAAGACACAAGCACAGGAAGAACACAGTTCAGCCCGTAAGGATTTAGTGTCTACTTTAATTACAGACCAGTACTTGGTGACATTCCTTACTTTACAGAGGCTCAGCTGTAACAATCTTCACAGATTCATTTTTAAGCTTAACTAAACATTGCAGTTGGATACATTTCAGATTACCTCACTTTCACAGAAGTTACAAAAGAACAAGTTTTTCAATTTCGTGTCTTTACTCAAGGCAATAGGAGGACTTCTCTGACATACCACAAGTCAAAAGACAACAAGCTCACCTTAACAAGGGTCACATCCTCATAATGTTGTATTTCCACAGACCTTGGCCTCTTAGATTCTTATGAAGCAATCATCTGTCACTATTCCTCACTGCACCTAAATTGCTTAGAAGAAGCATGTAGAACATGTGATACATTCTTTCCCTTGGTTCTTGTGTACTCTAGGCCTTTACTTACAGCTGAACTTCTACAATTTTTCATTTCCTATTAAAACAGCAGCTTGAGTTTCTTGATTTGTGTTTTATTTTGTACTGTTATGTTGCCTACATTTGTGGGCGACAGAGGGGAAGATCACAGCAAGTGGAAACATGTAGGTATTTTTAATTCAGCTGTAAAATTAATTTGCTTTCAAGTAACTTTATTTCCTTCCTGTGTCCCTCACTGTTTCAGAACACTAAATCCACAGTAAAGGAAGCATGATCCATCACCATTGTTCAGACTTAAGACTACACACACATAATCAAACTCAGCAGCATTCTCACAGTTTAATAAACTATAATTTACCAAATTAGTGTGGTAACTGATCATGTGCACACCATCAAGACATCTTAGTTACGAAGTAAAACAGACAAGCTGAAGCTTAATGAAGGCAGAAGAATGTTAGCACTGAGTTTGCAATCAGGATGAGCTGTCGAGGCACACAATCTACCTACTACTAATCTAATACTAACACTAACATAATCAACTAAGCTGACAAGCACTAATTTCTTAACTGTGCTCTCAAATGTGTGGTCAAGTAATTACATATCTTTCATATACTTGATAAAACAAACATAGTAGTTGTTATCCTGTCTTCATCCACTGTCATCAATGTATATCCTATGTAAATAATCAATCTTTTAAATACATCATGGTATCTGGGCATAATGACATCATGGCCAACATTTCTTTCCTTTTAGTCTTCAAAAGAAAACTATGATCTATTACTCTGATCCTAGAAGAGCTAACATAAATACTCTGTAACTCATAAATGCAAATAAACTTCGATGTATCTCCTATTTCATCTCCAAAATAACCAGCATGTTTTCCTGTTAAATTCGCAGTACCACAAACTTTAACACTTACAGACAAATTTTATCATATAGCTAGGCCTTTGCTCTGTATCATCACCTAACTTAGGTGCACCACAGTTAGGTACCAGTAACAAAGAGACCTGATGTATGAAGATCAGCAGAATCTTGATGCTTTTTGGCTGAAAAGCTGCTCCAAAGAACATTAACTTTGTACTGATATAATAACACTGGAAAGCGGCTCAACCAGCCACAGAAAGCATATAAAGCAGCAACTATGACGACGGTTGCATGCACTGAGACAGCCTAGTTAATCCAACTCTCACAGAATTATGAGAAAAAAAGACATAGGAGAATACCATTTGGGTATGCTAAACTGCAATACTTTTGGAAGATATAAATGACAGCAGTTGAAATGTAGGGACGAAATTCAGGTGAGGCAGAAGCTTATGGCTGAGAATGATGCAAATGTATGGGATGCAGAGGACTGAATGCCAGAGAGATTATTGTGGCAAAGGTTACTGAGGAAAGGGGTAGACAGCAAAAGTGACTGAGCAGAAGAGATCTGTAGCATACTGGATGATGAAATATAGCTGAAGATTCATGGAAGGATATGCAAGGAGCAATGGAAATATGAGTAAATGTGACAAAGTGGTAACTTAACCAAATCCATTAACCAAGCAGGGCATCAAAGTTTAAATGATGGAAGCAATGTATTTGAAACATGGATCAAGTGATTTACAGACTTGTACGTACAGAAATACTCAACAAACCTAGGCTACTATCATTCCCCATAACTGAGGAGTTAAGATATCTGAATTTTACCAGCACAACAGAAGAAACAATAAGGAAGATCCTCTTAAAGTTAAATAAAGTGAAAGATAAGAAATTTTTGTCATTAAAAAAGGAGCAGTAGGATAATGAGTAAAATGGAGGGTTCCTTCTGATAATTCGATAACACTAAACAGAGCACAAAAGAGTAGTAATGCTTAGGAACAAGCAGTAATAGCTGAAAGTAAAAGCTGCTGGTGTAGATGCAGCTTCTAGAGAAGAGACATAGGACTGGGAAAAGGTTGAGTGAATTTGTCCCTGCCATTCACACAAAGATTCCAAATTTTACATCGCAGAATCACAGAATGGTAGGGGTTGGAACAGACCTCTGGAGATCATCTAGTTCAACCCCCCTGGCCAAGGCAGGTTCACCTAGAGAAGGTTGCACAGGAATGCATCTAGGCAGGTTTTGAATGTCTTCAGAGATGGAGACTCCACAACCTCTCTGGACAGCCTGTTCCAGGGCTCCACCACCCTAAAAGTAAAGAAGTTCCTCCTCATGTTTACATGGAACTTCCTATGTTCAGATTTGTGCCCATTACACCCCTTGTCCTGTCACTGGGCATCACTGAAAAAAGACTGGTCCCGTCCTCCCACCCTTGTAAGTTTTTAAAAGCATTGATAAGATGCCTCCTTCTTGTCTCCAAACTAAAAGACCCAACTGTCTCAGTCATTCCTCATAAGAGAGACATTCTAGTGCCCTAATCTATACCCTCTCCAGCAGTTCCCCATCCTTCTTGAACCGGGGACCCCAGAACTGGCTGGACACAGTACTCCAGATGTGACCTCTCCAGGGCAGAGTAGAGTGGGAGAAGAACCTCCCTTGACCTGCTTGGACACATTCATCTTGATGTACCCCAGGATGCCATTGGCCTTCTTGGCCACAAGGGCACATGGTCGTCTTGTTGTCCACCAGGACACTTTAGGTACTTCACAGCTCTGATGCAATGCAAGAAAAAAATGGGTATGCCAAGAAAGCAAATTTAGGACTTGCCAAAGCAATACAATGAAAAGAAAGATCAGAGGTGATGGCAAGTGTGGAGAAACAAGTAGTAATAATTGAAATGAAAAATTACAATCAAGGGAAATACAGCACCAAATTGGGTAAACTGCATCGTGGAGGATAAGTACATTTCGATGATGTAACTGGCAGAGTATAAAGCAAAAGGAACGGCAAGGACAAACTGAAGAAATAAAAGACTACCACAGATCATAGGAAAGGACTGACAAAACTATAATGATGTTAGGTGCTTCAACCCAGTAGAACATGGAGGTAAAGAAACATAGATGTAGAAGTTCTCCATGGAAACTGAACTCACACATATCAAAAAAAGGCTAAAGAGTAGATTATTTCCTGATTGAAGTGCTGAAGTAAAGATACAGCAGGGGAATGCTGTTAACAGTCCCACTGACAAGGCAACTTAGATGCTAAGACGTAAGAATATATTATAGATGAGATAAGAAGGTATGTTTAAAACAGTTATACAGCCTCCCTCACTATCAGCCTGAATCATACAGAATCTTAATGACTCATTCTTCGAATAACATTTATAGCTATGACAATAGTATTACCATATTCTAGAAATGGAGACCTAAGCAACTTGCTCACAGTCGAAGAGAAATTTTAGGATTGAGCAGAGAACAGAGTTTAAGTGTCATATGTACTAAACTACATCATTCTTTTCCTCTAGAAGCAAATAAACCAGTAGGACACTTCAGCATACTATAACAGGATACATAAAAGAAGTTTTGGAAGATGAATATGGAGGTTTTGTTCTGAAGGCACAGAAAAAGAGAAGCATAGAAAGTCTAATTTCATAATGATAAAAACAACTAAAATTATGTTTACTCAAGGTCAGTACCTGACAGTGATGAGAACAAAGACAAAGGAGAGGACAGAAAGACAGACAGTTTATTGGAACAGAGAGGAAAACACTAACCACAAATGTAAATACTGTTGGGATACAGAAAACGGGGGGAAGGATCAAAAAAGACTGATGACTTAAAATACTAAAATTAAGCAGCTTACAGTAGATGAAGACAGTGAAAGCAAGCAAGAAACAAAACTTGCAAGAATTAAACATGGAAAAACAGAATACCAACCTACTAATGAAAAACCAGGAACTGAATAGTAAAAAAAAAATAAAAATGCTGCAGGTAAGTAGTCAAGTGAAATAAAGACAGAACATTTTGCTCAACATCATAAAAAAGGCAGCCACTTGCAATAAAACTTCAAGCAGAAGGAAGTAGGGTCAACTCATTTTCAAATTTGTACTGTACTACAGGCTCATTGAGCACGGAATGGAAAATGCACACAGTATTCATGAGATTCCTAATGACTTACAGAAAAATGCATGTATAGTGAAGAAAATTCCCCATAAATGGAAGGCATATTAGATTAGTGTTTTCAGCTGTACCTAAGTCATTCATGAAAAGTTAAGAAGCTTCTGGGAGAAGGGATGCTTTTACTGGTCTCTCCTAAAAGCTTCAAAACCTTGCCAACAACAAAATTAAGCTTCCTAAATAAAAAGGCAGACCCTTTTTCAGAACCTTTCATACACAGAAGCACGCTTCTGCGCTGTGAACCTAAGATAAAATGTAGGTATATTGATACATGTAGTCTCAATCTCCAGGACACAGTACGAGGCTGCACGAAGGAAACCCAGGAGTTTTAATAACTGCACTATTTATTGGCAAACATTATTTAAAATATGTCCTTTTATCTGGTTTCTAACCAAACAGTTTAGATCAACTGGAAACTGAGAAGTTAAAACTCTGGGAATAAATGCGTATGTCCTTATGATTCTGCACTGCAAATAAGGTAAGAAAAACACAAGTCAGGAGAGAAAGAGAGAGATGTCACTATCTTTAGATATTATTTTGCAACAACCGTAAAACCTACCAAAAGCATCTATTCCAACTGATACTAAAAGGAAGATAATAAAACCTCTGCAATATATCTTTCTCCTTTCTGTCTTCCATTCTTAACCGAAAAAATCTGCTAACATAAACTATGTCTATCACCCTTGTAATCAAAACCTTTCCACTACCAAATATACTGCATGTATGACACCACTGTAAGAAGCTTTGAGCATAAATCACATTCAGGTAGGACATCAATTCATTGCTAATGTTAATGAATTACAGCAGAGAAGAGGGCTGGGATCAGGCAAGATCTTCCAGGAATGAAACCCTTCCTACAGAAAAAATAGACATATGTAAATTAAGTTGTCCTGTAGTTGTATATTTAATTAACAATGATGTTCCTCACTGTAGCATTCAAAATATTGCATCTAAATACAAAAACCAGTAAGAAAATAATACAAATTATACATAGTTAAATCTGGTGCCAAGGGCATACATTCCATTTAGGCTTACAGTACCACTTAAATATTACTGCCTGACATTTACTATAGCTGTGCTTTTTTATCTTTTGCTGAAGTACAAAGAAATAAAGAACAGACTTTTAAGAAGTAAAATAAACATTGTATATTGGCACAGTGATTATTATTAGTAACTTTTCCAGAATTATTTACACTTACATTTCCAGACTGCCCACTGCTATTTGTAATGCTGTTTGTGGAGTTAAGATTGCTGCTCCATTCATTTGCAATTCCTATGCTGTCTGTTGAAAACAGGTGAGCGCCTGGCTTTGATTGACAACCAGTTTGCAGTCTGACTACATTCATGGTGTCCTCTGTTGAAGGAATCCCCAACAAATTACACACAGATTTGATATTTGACTGTGTGAATTTAACAATTTCATACCTAGTACCAAACACAGCACCTGTCACATGGAAACATCAATCACAGACAAGAAATATCTCTCTTTTTCTTTAACTATAAGCATAAAGGCAAGGTAAGAATAATAATTTACCAATATGTATTTGGGGTTACTAGCAAATGTGGTAGTCTTATTTACGTGCTCCATCAACAAGCCGTGAGAGATCGAATGAAAATCATATACTTAAGATTTTGCTTTATTTTCCAGAATCTCTATCACACCAAGGTTTAAAGACAACATTTTTAGAACTCCTGACTGGAAAGGTAAGAATGGCATCATAATTATAGGGTTCTTTGTTTTCTTTTTCCAGTCTAGAACCAACCAACTTAATCACAAAACAATTTGAAGAGAATTTGGGACTTGTACTATTTAACTTAAAAAAGAAAAATAACCTTTGAGAAACCTCATTATTAACTTACATGCAAATTGTGAACAATGAATTGTTAATTTTCATAGCAGAAAATTTATCAAGGTGCCTGAACAATTACTTCACAATTCCCCAAAGGCTACCTTATTAAAGTATTAAACATCTTAAGTATTCGATTCTTTAAAAGTACAATATATATAAAGGAAATTTAACATTCTAGTTTTACAGGCAAATGGTGAGTTACCAAACAATGTTTACTTTAGTCAGCAATTACAGCAAATAACATTCCTCGGCTCATAATCCATGCACACAAGACATCAAAGTAAGGAAGTCAGGACTGAAAACAAAATCTCTTAATAAATTCTACAGGTACGGCTAGATTTTCTTCATCTCTAGCCACTATTGCATTTCTAAAGAGGAATTTATAAACTACAGTTAAAAATCAAATTAGCTCTGATAGAGTGTACAAAGGTACAAGCCATAGTAGGAAACAGAATGATTCTGAGATATGTAGACACCTCTCTTCAGTGACAACAGCAGAGATGAGGATTATTTCTAATGATGTGGGGTTTTTTCTATCTAGCATTTGATTTATCACAACTCAATGACCTTCTTACTATATGTTCCAATTCTTTATCAAATATTTACACTGTTGTATAAATCACAAAAATAGGGACATGGCTCACAAAAGAGAAAGGAAAAAGCTACTAGTAAGTACCACTGTACACACAAGTCCAGTCCAGTCACATCAAAAAAAAAAAAAAAGGGGTGTGTGTGTGTGTGAATGAGGAAAAGAAAAATAATAAAAAAAGAAAAGGAAAAAGAAGCTGTAGGGATTGTGAAGGTGATGTCACTAGACCCCTGCTGTTCCTCTTACAGAATGAGAGTGCAAAGAACAGTTGGGAAGACAGAAACAGATGTGCTTTTTACAATTTATTCTCACTTTCACTGCATATCTTCTAATTAAATAGCTGCTTGCCCAGAGCAAGTCTAGTCACCCTTCTTATGTCCAGTCAAGCCTCACACTGTCAGAGGAAAAGCACTGATTCATATTCTCTCTTCAAACTTCATTAGCTTTTTTTCCCCTGATACAACCACATACTTGTCCAATCTTCTTTAAGTGAGTGTAAGCAGTCATATGACCCTAAAAGGGTAGAGAAAGACCGCTTCCCAAACATTTCAAAGATAAATAATCCCTCCTTACTTTTTCCAGTGTATTTAGGGAGAATAGCATGATTAGTTTTTGCTATTCTGCTTATTGACTGTAAGTCAATACAGTAAATTCATAATGTGTGCTTCTACATCATTCTCATTTCTTCCAAGAGTGAACATCATTGTTCACAGCCAGCTGCACAAATTCTATGGTATAAGCCTCCCCTAGTTCAACCATATTTTCTCAAAGACCTATAGCTGTTGTAGGAGGCTGCAACTGACAGAAAAGCAACAGTCTCACATGGTGCCCTACCTCATGGCAGTTAGCGAAGCTCATGGTCATTAGGATAAAGCCCTCAAAAAGAACTTTCAACTATCTAACACCAGTGCAGTGGTACTTCAGGGATTATGTATCAGTATCCTAGGATGTTACGTTGAAATAGGATTCTACTTCTTACAAGATACAACTTTTTCAGCTATATGGCCTCCTTAGAATTTGCACTAACAAGGCTTGGGTATTATTAATATAAGAGTTGCCATGGTCAGGCTAGGTCTGGCCTGGGGAATCCCATCTTTCATAAAGTCAGAAGTAAGCTTTTTCATTGTTGCAATCTTGGCACCAACAGAAGAGAACAAATGCCTTCAGTAACAGAAGCTGTTACACAGGAGATGCATTCTTTGAAGTGTTTACGAATTCTTGCCAGCAGAATTTCAGTATGCCTGTGTTTCTATTTCAAAAATGTAAGGTGCCAGCTGTATTCAGGCAGACAATGGACACCTCAGTGCCACAGAGAGGTTTTCATGATTTTACAAGAGTCCGTTACTGAAGTGTCCCAACATCCCTAGCTACTCTTTGTTTTTCAAAGGGTGTCAGGGAAATACGTCAGATCCCACTACTTCTCTACTTTTCCGGATCAGATGATCTCCCTGCTGTCATCACAAAGTGTCTTTGGGGCTATGCTGAACTTCAGGCTTCAGCCAGTGTGGGGAAAAAAAACAATGAGTGACATTTATAAGACAATAGTGTCTGCAGCCAGGGCTTCAAGGGAAAAGCAGTCTTAGAGGAATCGTAATATTCCTCATAATCTTCACAAAGAAGAGAAAAAAAAGAGGAAAAAACGTCAGCTAGTTCTGAGGAAGTCACTGAAGGAAGACCACAAATGCTATTACAGAGAATGTGTTCTTCCACAAATTTTTTCACATAGAATGATAAGATGTGCCGTGATACATATATGAATTGTGGGAACTCTTCCTCTACCTGTTCCACATAGCTAGGGTTTCAATCAAATTAGGTAGAGAACACCTATAATCTGTGATTCAAAGAGATCCATTAACTAAGAGTCTCATGCTTTTCATACTGATGATGAGATCTACAGCTCTGAAACCATTCTCTCCCCCTTCACTAATATGGGAGGGACAGAAACTATTTTATTCTACGGACATAGAAGGCAAAATGTCAGAGCTGCTGAACTAAGCTTAAAGCTCTTGCCAAGAGCTAGCTGAAAGGCATTCTTGCTTATAGTGACCAAACACCTAACTTCTCAAGGACTATTCAGACTACTAAAACCAGAATGTGGGTACTGTTGCAAGATTTCAAGTTCATTTGTCAAGATTTCCTGCTTACACAGTCTTCATTCCAGACGAGGCAAGCCAGAGAGTTCCAGAGCACATAAATCTCTACTGATGAACATAAAATTCTATCTAATGCAACTATGTAAAGAAAATTAAGCTTCTCAGCACTGCTAATATGTTCAAAGTCTCAGGAATTCTCTCTGAGTTCTGGAGATTTTTTAAGAGTACAACAATTCATCCTACAGAGCAGAAAATAGAATAGGGCTGGGCTAGAAGGATTAGCAACAGATTAGAAAGATATCCCTTTAGGGAGGAAAACATCAGAAAACTGTTAAACTTGGATTTTCCTTCATCCCTCTTTATCTTTAGTTTTGGCAATTTTAGCCTCCCCTTAGAGATGGAAATCTTAGTTATTGTCAATGACAGCTTCCTTTCACAATGATTCCTCTCACAGGAATCAAGCATCAACTGGACTACTAATGAGACACACAGAAGTAGATCACAATGTGGGTCTCAAAAGATCTCCAATCTCCAAGAGCTCTGCTGACTTCATCCTGTAAACTCTCCATGCTGGAAAGGCAAGAAAGAAGGCAGTACTTTATGCTCTACATAAAGAAACAGAGAAAACCTAAGTCTTCTCCCACAGGAGTTTTGTAGCATGTCACAATTATAGCATGCTGCATGTATGCAGTGATTTATTTAAACCATACACTTTCAGCTGTTTCAGGAAAGAAAAAACTTATATCAGATAAAGAGAACTATAAACCCAGTGCCATAAATTTTTTCTGTAACAACATATAAATTTTTGGACTTTCCTCGGTCAAAGAAGTAGTGTCCAACACTGGCAAGCAGTGAAGGACTTGATTTAGGAGACAGACCCACCAACATGAAAACTAAGGCATGGGGCTACTTTTGATGTGAAGAAACAGTCAATGTTGACTTCACTGCTATAAGGTTTTAAAGAATTGTTAGGTCTTAGAATAATGTGCTTCTTGAAATAAATTTTGGAGGTTATTTTTCCTTCCTTTGAGTAACAAAACCACGGAAAAGTAAAACTGATCATTCCACAGAAGTTAAAAGATAAGTTGTGACCATACCACAGAATCTCAGAAACAAGAGCTGGGGGCAGTAAGAATGACTCTATTCACTGAAAGTCTTTTAGATAAACAAGCTACACAGTAAATGGATGTATAGAGCATCACATTTGCCTAGACAGGTAGGCAGAGAGAGGAGACAGCCAGTACTTATCATTAAAGAATAATAAGATAAATACTACTGAATTGTAGACATTTGGAGCTTACCAAAATTGGTAAAGGCTCTCATCCCGCTTTCCAGCTCTAGAAGCAGAAGGCAAAAAGTAATACAGGAGCGACCTTTTTTTTTTAGTTTTTAAAGAATGAGTTTTTACTGATTACATAATCAAGCAAAAACTATATATCAAAAACTGTAAAATTTATCACCTGTAAGAAACTCAGTTACATAAAAATACTTTTAAGTTCTGCCTTGCATCACAACTGAAAAGGCGGCATGCATAGTTGTTGCAGAAACTGCACACTTCACATTCTGGAGTGCAGGAAATGTGTAAGTCTAACCTAAATTAAAAAGAATTATTATTAAAAAGAATCTGATAGTGCAATGCCAAAATTAATTTGTGTAGATGCATACCAAAGAATTGAGTGCTCTCCTGGAAAAAAAAGGTCCCTCTCTTCCCTTTTTCTGTACGTAACAGTTTGAGTGCAGTGAAGATGTAAGTGGCCTATGAAGGAAAGAGGACAGCTGACATAATTTTCTCTGTGTTCTTTTTGTTTGCCTACAGCCCTAGGTTCTGCAAATACCTGCAAGGATATTTTACTTTTACCTGAGAAGTTTACTATAGGTTTCAATAGGACAGCTAGCACATTCTAAAAAGTAAAATCTGTGTAGAAAATTGCCAAATCAAGCTCAAAAAAATTACAGGGAAAAGCTGCATTTGTGAAGACAAGCACCTCTTGGTCTATTGCTGACGCAAATTTGATGCAAATGCAGCAAGCTCCCATAGCAAGGCATGGTATTATAAAACATGGAATAAATTTCTAAAAACAAGTGACACCAAATGCCATTTATGCATTAAAATTAACAATGTGAAGTCACTTCTGTTACTGATGCTTCAAAATGGTGGTTCACTTTTATGAACACTGACATAAAATAACAGTTCTCTTACTTACTTTCAACATGTGCAAACGCACAAAAGGGACCACGTGGGCAGTAACCTGTTTGGCGCATGTCATTGCACTTTGTAGATTTATATATCTAAACAAAACAGAAGGGTGGTTAACCTAAACATGTTTGTTACATAACAACAAAATAGTTAGAAGATTTTAAAACCTTTAAATGAAAAATTCCGAGTATTTACTAACAATGCATATTAAACAGTTTTCTCAAGAAATCCAGTTCTTACAATAATTTTTAAAAATCAAATAGAAGAGCACAATTTTAAAAAAAGCAAACCTGAGACAAGAAAATCTTAACCCTCTTCTGTATACTAATTAATAGCAAGTAACAATAATATTTTAGAAAAGTACTGTTTAAACAGCTTTGGTTTTCCATGTTGTATAGAAACAACTCAAACATCAGGAATAAAATTTTCAAGAACATTTGCACCACTTTCAAGAAAACTTGCAGGAGAAAGGAAGTATGTAGTGGAGCAGCTTACACAGTTGGAAAAAAAAAAAAAAAGTTAATTTTTTTTTTCAGCAGAGCTTCTTCATTAGGACACCTCTAGTAATCAAATCATCCTAACATTCAAACATCTTTCTCTAACCTGACTGTGTGCGTGAGAACTGAAGTAATACTACTCTTCATGACAGTAAGTTATCAGTAAGATGCAGATTCAGTTTACTGCTCTGCCAGGATCTTTATGATCTTTGGATCTCACAATGCTGGGAGAGGAGGGGCTGACATGTTATCATATAAGTACAACATTAAGAACCTATTTAAAAGCACACAGATTCTTTAGAAAATTAATTCTGGTGATGCGCACATCTATGGCAAATAGCAGAGGGATCTTTTTAGTTCCCCAAACCTTGGTACTGTGCTCTTCGGCTTTCAGTGTCAGTTGAGTGATTCATGGCTTGATACATAATAATTCTTAGTTCAGAATGCCACTTCTTTTGCACTTGTGCATATGCCATATGAAAAAATGTTTACCTTGGACTACCACCTTAGAGTAAGCATGAAAACTTTGTTTTGAAAAAAGTCAACAAATGGTCCTGCAAACTCTTTATTTTAGACCTATTTCAAGCATCTTAGATAAACTTCCCTCTTGTGATTTTGAATTGAGGCAGAAAATTCAGTTACAATTTTCACTACTAGTTCATGCATAACCCAAAGATCATCCAAGAAACTATAGTTAAATGCTAAATCATAAAATTATTACTGATGCTTATCACTCTACAAATAATTTGTTTTTCCTTGAACATTGAAAAAGCAACAAAACACCCATGCTGTAGACAAGTATTCACCCAAATGACACATGTAACAAACAAAACAGCAAGACTGATCTTTCCACTGTTTTCACTGAGAGTTATCACAGACATTAGAAAAAACAAAGGACTCATTTGTGGATACCACACCCAAACTAGGAAATGAAGCTGGGCCCATCTCCTTTCTTTCCTGTTCTCTGTTTATTGGTTAAATATAAAACCTCAATGTTGACTTCCAAATGGTTTCAACAAAAGATGTAATTGGAAGCTCAGTCTTAGTTTGAGGCTCTAGCCAAAAAATAGCCTTCCTGAGCCTATGAGCTACCCAGATGGTGCAGAGTGTCTTCTGGTAAATGCTACAGATACAAGTGATAACATAGGTAACATCAAAATACTGTCAGGGCAGAGCTCACACCTCAAAGACTGATTCTGGCAATGACCACATCATCTACATGTACCGATATTACAAGACAGACAGCAAATTCAAAGAACTAAATCATTACAGAAGCCTAACTTCACACCTATAGACAAGAACACAGCTGCTATCTATTAGCAGCAGAATCAAGCTATTCCTGAATGTGATAACCAAGAGCTTTCTTCAAAAAATAGTCACTGAAACAAAAGTCATTCTTTAATTGAATTTGGTAAAGAATGAGTACATGAAAACACCCAATAAGAGAAGATAATGTTGGACAAAATGAGTATTAATTCAAACTAAAGGGCATTAGAAAAGGCTGAATTAATGTGACTGACATTAAATATCTAGACTGTCAAATGAAGGCAACTGATTGTCACCATTAAATAGACTGAATTTCATAATGAACTCAACAAAATGAGCGCTATGAATCCTTGACAGAGGTACAAAAGCTGTATCAAATTTCCATTCTAACCACACAAAGGGATGAAAATCAGAGCTGGAGCAAAAGAGAGAAAGGATCACAGGGTTGAATGTTGAATGAAAAGTCCTCTTTCAGTGCAAGCAGGTTTCTCTGAAATTAAATACTAAACCTAAAATAAGGTGAGGTGATAACACTATGCCCACCAAATTGCCTTGATTATCAGTAGGAATCATGTTCAACACTACAAACAAAGGAAGCACAGCTAATGGAAACAAGCAAAGACTGAGGTAACTATAGCTGATGTGAAAGTAAATCACCATCGGTTCAGGAACAGGAAGTGAATTAGGTAATTGTTACGTCAGAATTAAAAAAAAAAAAAAAAAGTCATTTCAGACAGATGCAATTACCGAGTACATTTAATAAAGCAGTCATGTCAGAAGTAGCACATATAGCTGAGGTATATTAAGTATAGATCACACATGTTCAAGAAGAGCAAAACCAGCTCATTCAGGCCACTGCATGTCCACTACTTATTCTGTCTGTCACCATTTAGATGAAAGGCAGAAAGAAATGGGACAAAATTAAAAGTATATTTGGCAAAGGCACATCATGGCAGACTTACCACGTAACTCTGACAAAGCAAAGGTCCTTCTCTAAAACGGAAATGAGGTCATTCAAGGACTTCAATAAGATTCATTAAGACAATAAAAAACATGACTCCTACTTATGTTACCTATGTACTATTAAACTAACTAATGGAGAGGTGACAACAAATGGTATGAAAGAGGAAGGCAGCAGACAAAATTAGTAGCATTAGTAGCTCAGCCTTGTGACTTACCACTTTCATAGTTTTGTCAAAAATAAAAGTATAGTATCAATATTAAGGAAGACACCTTTACTACAGAAAAAGGCTGGCATATGATGCAGAAGAAATTAGATGATCTGGAACAAATTTGGACTGTAAAATCCCTAGTAATCAGGACAGTGAAATTCTGGAGCAGCACCTCAAGGTAAGAGCTGACATCTATTTAGTATAAAGATATAGCTGGTCAACTCATGATATGAAGCTGGCAACAGTCCTGAAGTCAATATTCTAAGAATTCCTTTCCCAGTATGGTCTTGAGATTTCTTCAATAATAGTCATAACTGGAAGAGAAATTAGCAAGTGCTTGAATGGTCTTTGCAATACTTTACTAAGTATTGTATTTTCTAATGCAAGAAATTACCTCCTTCTGTGAATTCTTCATGTCCATTCAAACACCCCAAAATGAAAACAGATATCCAATGTAGTACAGGCAGCTTCTAGCAAAACTTCTGTATTACCTTTGTTTTCATTAACTGCCACATTTAATATTTTCATAGTGTCACTTAAGAATTAAATCTCAGCAGACTGCATGGCACTTCTCTCCTCTAGCATTTCACTGTTATGCTTGAGCACACAACAAAGTTACAGTGACTTTGCCTACAGAGGAATTTAAAATCACCTTGTTCTTGTGGACTGTCTTACTTCAGCCACTGGGAGAGTTTTCTGCTCTTTTGACCCTCTCCTGACCTATCCAGTTTCTCTTAAGTATTTGCAATTAAATATTTTAAACCATACTTAAAATAGATATTTGTCCCAATTATCGAGCAGCAATTAGAATCATAGAATAACAGAATGCACTGGGTTGGAAGGGACCTTTACTTTTCATCTAGTTCAAACCCCAATTACTCCTATGACTTCATTAACAACCTAAGAAGCTAGGTAAAAAAGATAACATGTTTATTTATGCCCAGATCCAGAGAATATTAATTAATTTTTCATAAGCATTACAATAAAAATGCCCATCGGTGAAAACCACATTAGTTCAAGTAACTATTTCTTAGCAAATTCTTCAACAACTGTAAGTGTTGAATAAATGTAACCCTTTTTTCCACAAATAATATTTTTAATCAATAATCTAATCCATAATAAATTTGAAATCACTACAAATAAGTAGAAACTTAATTCTTACCTCAGGATGGAACTGCTGCTCTGTACGTGAATGACAATACTGACAGCTATCCCCACTTTCACACCTTGAAGGTTCACCCCATTCATCTGCGTGTTTTACACTGGGGCAAGGAGTGGACCTAGGAAAAAATTATATCCAGAGCATTTCTACTAGAACTTTTTCCTAGTACAAATCACAAACAATTTCCCACTAAATCTGAGAATCTTAGATTCTGGGACCTGCAAAGTTGCAAATTCTGAGAGACTCTGACATTTTGGAAATTCTTTGACAGAAAGATGAACTAGTAAGATTCTATCTCTATTCTGTCTAATGACATTAATTCACAGTCCTGAGACTGTCAAGAAAAGCCCATCAATTCTAAACCCTGTATCAGTGAATGAAAAAAAAAACACCCAACAAAAACAATGAAGAAATCAGAGTGTATGAGAATTATGTAAAATGACGATGTAATGATGAAAAGTGAGAAAGGATATGCGTTAAATTTTGGTCCTAAAAATATTGCTTAGAAATGGAAAATTATAAAACAAAATGAGAAAAAAAGACAGGCATTATAACTGATCTTTTCAAAACTAGTGATTCCAATTTTTGCTAAGACTTATAGAAGCTGTTTCCATTCTTGACAAGATAGAAGGATATTTCCATTACACCTTCACAGTTTTTGTCTTCAGAACTGTCTGATCATACTGAACGTATGCTTTTAAAAAAAAAAAAAAAAAAATTTAGCACAACTATTAGTAAAGATGTGTTTTTATTCCATTAGGAATATCCAATTGCATTATAGAAGAACCCAAAGAGATCAGTCTGTTAACAGCTGTCTGACTGACCAGAAAGTCCATTCTTTGTATGTATTTATGTACCTGTATTTGAATTTTCTGGGATTTCGTCTTCTATCTCGACTATTGTGATAGTGTGGACATGCATAACCCTGGCGGCAGAGTCTGGGAGGCTTGGTACATTGTTCTGTCTTGTAGCCAGCTAATACAAAATTTGTGTCTGTAAACAGGTCAACAATTAAGAGCAATAAACAACTAATTTTTGCATTCATAGTGTCTTTAGTGAGCTTAGGTATTGCATTGCTTTTTGTAAAAAAAAATGATTCACAGACCCCTCTATTCTTATAAACTTAAGACTGACTGCTGCATTTTTTTTAAATAAAAGTCTAACTATATTTATGTGCAAAACAATCTTCATTGCTTTGATATTCAATAGTGATGTTACAATAAAGTACACAAATAAAGCACCACCATTCTATTAGTAGAGAATCTACCTGGAAATTCTCATTTATATCCATTTAACATTTTGAAAATGAATACCTGAAAATACATTATTCATGTTAATAGAACAAACACTAAAAACTTATACAACTTTATATCTGGACTTCTCTTAAGTTTAGTGTTGACAGTCCTTATTTCACCAAAACTGCTTTCACATTAAGACATGTTAAGACTGTCCAGTAAAATCTGTCTGGACAAATTCTATTGCCTCTTCTCTACCTTTGCCTCTGTCTCTACATCTTTGGCTCCAGGAAGGAGGAATTAGGAGATGACAAACAAGGTTCTGTCTAGAAATAGAAAAATTCAGAAAAACAATGGAGCAAGTAAATAAATTAGAAGGTACAATTTAGCTAACAGCAAGCATGGGTTTGTGAGGAGTAAATCATGTCAAATCAATCTAACTCCTTCCTAAGGTGCAAAAATGGATGTAGGTAAAACAGCAGCTGTCAATGTCATGTATCTTGACCTCAGGAAATCTTTTAGCCTGAGATATTCTCAAAAACAAAATGCACAATACTACAAGACTCCTGTGGGATTTGTGGAAAACTAGCTAAAGAAACATTCTCAAAGTGTCAATACTGATATACTTCCCAATAGCAAGTATTATTAATCAGAATATCACAGAATTCATTCTTTCTTCAGTCCTTTTCAACAGTTTCATTAAAGGCTTAGGATAATAAGGCTGAAATCACTGGTTGGATGATTTACAATCCCCAGAAACTATGTGCAATCTCACCATATTTACAGGGATTGACAGAAGCCATACAACATCATATAACACAAACAACTCACAACACAAGCAGTGCAATAAAAGTGCTTGTAATTGGGTAATTCTTCTGTCTTTTTATGTCAAACATCCAATATTTTTTGATCTAGAGATGACAAACTCTACACATTACTAGTACTTAAATGGTTGGAACTCAACGTATAGCAGATTTAAAAAAATATAGAGGGGACAAGTATCATACAATTATTTCCCCTTGAATTCCACAAAGAAAGCATCTTTATGTGACCTCTTCCTGTGTTATTGTCACCACAAGAATTTTGTGGAAGTAATTTGTACTCAGCGGGTTTTTCTGAAGCAAAATTTGTGCGAGAGCTCTGAAAATAGCCAACTGATACTAATATTTTTGGCTAAGTAATACGTAAGTCTAAAACACAAATATGAGAACTGTCTTTGAAAGCCTTAAAAAAAAAAAATACAGCAGTTAGATTTACTGTAAGAGATCCAATATAACGCTTGCAAGACATTCTTGCACTTTTTCTGCTCTAATTTTCTGTTTAGTATTCCACTTCATTCATATTAGGCAAGCTCAGCAAAAATTAACTGACCATTAACCAGTCTATTAATGACTCAAGAAATTAAGACCCTAACCGTTACTACTACTTAGCAGAAGACAGAGCTCCTACTGACCTTTAATAACATTTATTCACTTAACACAAAGTAGCAAAATTTGCATCATGTAAACTGAAAAAGACCTACTAAACATTTTCATAACAAAACATTTAAAAAATACAATCTGAATATAAATGTAACAGACAGTACAACCCATTCACAAATACTTGTATTACTTATATAAACCAATTCTTTAGTCTGTTAAAAAAGGCTTTTGAACTTTTCCCAGGTAAAGACCCAGGATCAACAAATTGGATGAAACACCTATAAAGAAAAAGAGAAAGGAGACAGAGTAACATTACCCTGCCATCTTGGATCTTCACTAAGGATCTTCTCAATCATTGCCTGGCTTGCTAAAAACACTGGTTGCAGATCTGGAATGCCTTCACCACATCCTAGCTTCCCATTCTGTAATGTTTCCTGTGCCTGAAGTTCTCTGCAATAGAGAAAAGAAAGTAACACTACTAAACTGTATGGCTAGGTAACCCTGTTTGTCACAGGTATAATCCTGTCCAAGACTATCCAAATTCTGTCATTTAATCCAGCTCCTAACAAGACTAAATTGTAAAACCAATTAAATTGATTGTATTTCATACCATCGCATTTGCTGAAGTTGGCAAACAATTGTAAGCAATAACTATGTCATACAAATTGAAGAGAAGACACGAAGGAATTCTAGCATTATGTACATGGAGAATGTTTATAGCAGCAACGCCCAGTTGTACTTCCATATGCTGGTGTGCTGACTTTTTGAATCTGCTGTTAATTTCTGACATTCCACTGCCACACAGGACATGGAAGAACTGAAAAAGATATAGAAAGGGCAATAAGGGTGATCAGAAATAAATAACTCCTCCTTTATGAGGGAGAATTAAATACCAGAAGATCCTTTGCCTTGAAAAAGTTATGACTGAAAGAATGTACAAAATATAGCTATTGAATACTACATGATATAAAAGTAGTTAAAGTACTTCAGGTTCACTGTAAGATTTCGCAAGAAAAGTTTGTCAAGACATTTGGGAGACCTAGTAACAAACAACACTCAATATGAGGAAAGGGAATCTCTTCTGCAAGAATTTTCAACTTCTTTGCAAGTAAGCAACCACAAGCTTGCTGAAAGATCAAAATGACCACTATCAAACTAAAAGGTATTGTATTAGTGGGATGAAACCTCTACCAAAAATCTGAGACAATTATATTACACCATTGTAGTAAAATTAAGCCGTACAGAGTTTCAACTATGGCAAATCAGTAAAAAAGATTAAAAAATAAAATAAAATACTATAGCATAATTATACTAGGCAGACTTTGGAGCAATGGAGAAACAAGGCGAGGAATCAAATACCAGAGGTGGCTCTATAATACTCTATGAGAATAAAAGGCATCTACCTTCAACTGGCGCTTTCTCTACATACAAATACTCAAGGAACTTACTTCCAATACCAAAATACTCCTACTCAGGATCTCTGAAGAGGAGTTAGAAATGTGTAGTTTCTTGTAATGTAACTTGCTATGATACATTTTACATACAATTCCAAGAACTTTCCGGACCCCAGCTATCCTCCAAGAAAGAAAATCTCAAAGGGAAGGGAAGACAGACCTAAAGCCAAGTCTAAAACCTTTCAAACATAAAGAATATCTCATTTATAGACTCAGAAAAGGTGCAGGCAATAAGAAGGAAAACAAATAGTTACTAGAGTGCTTTTTCTTTAAGGTGGCTAAGTAGAACTCCATGGCTATTAAGGGGAACAAAATTAACATCTGCATCAGCAATTCTACTGTCATTTCTCTGCTCTTTGCTTAAAATGAAGAAACCCTAGTATCTGTGTCCATTGCAGTGTAAAAAGACCACCACAAATAAGACCTGATTTTTTGGACTTTCTTATGAACGCTGGATGCCTGAAATCAGGAGAAGCAACGGCACATGGCTGTTTTTCAGAAACAGCAAAGAAGTTTGAGGCAGACTCGTTTAAGTTCAAGACGTTAAACATAAGACTCCTACCACAAATGTCTTCAGGTCCTCCTGATGCTCTATACATAGCCAATCATCACTAACAAATCATGTAGCATATTAAAAGACATTTAGAGAATGCAGCTTGGTTTCAGTATTGCTACACATTGTTTCCTCATTCTAACGCAATTCAGTATACAGACTGATGTGGCATCACGCTGCATATGCCAAATGAGGAAAGTTAAAAAAGAAGAAAAAAGAAAATGGACAGATGTCTTGCAGAAAGAACATCAGCTAACTAACTGAAGAAAGTCTTCTAGAAGGACAAGCTATATATAATTAACCAGCATGTGACCAGGCAAAGCAGCAGTGAATTCTGTGGCAAAATATGAAGTTAAATAATTGTGAAATTACTGAAAAGGCACTAACTTCACTAAAAGTATTTTGACAGGACCAAGAGATGGTTGGGAATAAGGGATAACAAAGGTTAGAATGTAAGAGAGCAATTATACCAGCTCAGATCAAATGTTCATCTAGCATGGAATCCTGTCTCCAGCAGTGGCCAATAGCAGATGCCTAGGGAAGAGTATAAGAATAGGGAAAGTGTATAGTGATACTTCCCCAGAATGCTATTCCAGTGTACAGTAAGGGATACTTGTGACCCTCCAAAACTCTTCCAAGTATTGGTATTCTCTCCTATTCAGAACTTACAGACCACTTTCTATAGTAAGAGCTCCCCTTTCACTCACTTATAATACCTTCCAACAACATGCATAACTCCCAGCTTTTGCCACAGCTGAAACTCATACCTACCACTACCCTGACTCACAAAGCACCTTATTTCAACAATAACTCAATTATACATTAGAGAGGCAGAAAATAATACCAATCTCTTATATATGAAATAGCACAACAGAATTAAAAAAACAAACTCCAACATCAGTAGGCAAAATGTCAAACATACAAGCTGAGAACCTGAAAGATGGCTTAACAAAATTATAAATTTGTGAATGTAAAAAAACATGCAATTACATGCATTACAAAAACATGCATTACAAGGAATTAATGACAAAAGGCAGAGCATCTGGTCTTTTATCAGTCGTAAGAATTACATATATGGTTCTTGAAATTGCAAGTTATAAAACCTTAGCATTTGTATTTAGCAGTGTGCTTCAATCTGCTACCGTGGTGCACAATGAAATGTTTATGTTTAGTTACAGAAGCAAGTATCTTTTTCATGCAAAGCATACTGCATTTTCTGGTATATGGTGATAACAGACATATGGTATATCCTGCCAATTAGGCTGAAGAATTTGAAACAATACTACCTTATATCATATACTGGTGGTCTAAGGTCATGTGGACCATGAGCAAAGGCACAATGAATTCCATTCTTCACACAGTGACCCCGGGCATCTGTTTCATGAATGCATGTTCCAGTCTTGTAATATCTGAGATGATACTTCCTTTCTGTATCCCCTGTTATTCGATGCAGGTAAGGGCAACTACACAACAGAAAGGGAAAAGTTTGAGCATTTATTTGACTTTTGTTTTTAATAACTTAATCCTGAATTATGCTATATCTCTCATTAACTTATAACAAGTACCTTTGCAGGATTCTTCAAATAAAAATTGTCCCAAACAAAACACCACCAGAGATCAGCCTCAAAATCAAAAGCATTGATCTATTTCTTAGTCCCTGCTAAAATAATAAGAATCTATAGCAGGCTGGCTCACAGAGACATTATTAACAAATCTAGCAAGGACCCCTGTAAGCAACATCATTTGAGCTAAGGAATGACATCTACCGTACTGATACAAACTCAAATCATTTCTACAAGAATTTAATTTTTTTTAAATTGTCATCCTAAAATTGAGGGGTACTTGAAGCATGGTGATTTTTTTCCTGCCTGCTCCTTATAGACATGCTACTGAACAATCTCATGGGAAATTTAAAATTGCTGTTAAAAGGGAGAGAATAATGTTTTTATCAGCTATAAATCTTTGTACATATATGAACTATTTTTCAGACACAACTATGTCAGTTATGGTCTGTACTTTAAAATGGCTAGCATCATGTATGGATTATAATTCTAGCTACTAATAGTAAACAAAATTTTTAAAACACACAAAAATATATACACAGGGATGTCTGTTCTCTGTCACTTTATTTCAGTGTAATTATTTTTGGTCTCTGCTGGTTTTAAAAAAATACTTATTTCCAAAAGCTACTTTTGCCCATCCCAAAGTAAAAAGAAACTGCACCAAAAAGCTTAGAGAGTGATACAGAACAACAAATGAAAAATTCCACAGAAATATTTTACTTTGAATGAAGGGAGAATAGCAAAGCATAAAATAGATTTTGTTAATAAGAATTTATTCCAGTTTAAGCTTTATTTATTATATTCTAAAAAGGTTATTTAGAAACTAGACTAAACAAATGCAATTGTTTGCAAACATTTACAAGTCTGGTATTTATACATTTACATCAAAATTATACATTTTTTCCTGCTGTGCTAAACACCTGCAGTTTGTGCAGACCTCCAGGAATTGATATTGTTTATGATTTTTGAAAACCAAGATGCTTGTTGTAGGACTTTAAAACCAGCATTTTGTTAAACAAGATAAATGGGCTGCAACAAGTGATTTGCACCTGTCTCTTTAAATCCCAACAGAATTAATTAGTGGGAAGACTCAGTATACCAAATTCAGTGCTGCGTCTCATTCTGTCAATGTAACATGGAACACAGTCTACACTCAGGATCTGAAAGCAGTTCTTTCACACTTGGAAAGACAAACAAGATGTAATCTTTATTGGGTACATTACAGTGCCTCAGCTGAACTCTGTGAGAAATTCTTTGTGATGTGTGAATAGTACTGAGGCAGCCCTCCTGTTCTTCTAGAATTGCTACTGATACAGAAAAATGAGAAAGCCCACAAGAGTCAATCAGATACTTTTGCCAGCACTAGTCCTGTACAGAACTTGAAACAAGAGAAAATGCAGTCTGAGGCTGTATTTTTGTAATTGTTAAGTTACAGAATCTTTGTGGGTGTCAAATGTTTCAGTTTTCCCAGCAGACTGTTCATTACAAGCTCTAATCTTTCACCCATATACGCACACCTCACAAAGGTGAGAATACTCGTGTCATATTCTTATGCATAATATTCACACCTCCATTTTAATCTACTTAGGTTTGCTCATTTCGGTGGAAAACAAGAATTAAATGTCCTATCTTCCATGCAAGAAGTGCACGGGTATTTACATCCAATGCTTGTCCCTAGGTCCATAGTTCCTTATCCAAGAGCAAACATTTTTGCTTAAATATTTGCAGTCTTCCCCTAGTGAAATCACCTTGTCAGGAAAGGTCCCAAAAAAAGCCCCAAGACCAATGAAATGTTGCAGCCTTCAATTATTTTTAAATCACTGTTTAAAAAGTACTGGTTTGGTTTTTTAAAAAAAGATAATTCAATGGAAAATAAACACAGCTTGTCAGACAAGCTAGGCACAACTTGTATGCGACATGACAGAAGGAGAAATATTCAGATCACAATTTTTCCCACAAAAAGACAACATGGATTCCAAATACAAGCTGGGAAAGAAATATAAACTGTGTTACAAGACTCTTAGTTCTACTAAATTAAATCTAAGTTTGTTTGCCCCAAGACTCAATACATGTGCCATCAACAGTTAATGAAATCTGAATTTTATTGAAAACACAGCTTTCTTACTGTGCATTTTGCTAGCTGCCTAAAGAGTCCCGTAACAGGTGAAGTCCTCCTCCAGAAGCTAATGGGATGCTTTAATGAAGCTATCCTGTGTGACTTGGGACAGCTTGTTACCGGAATTTTGTCTAAGACTTCTAAAGAGCTAGATAAGGTCTACTTCTAAAGGTGACTCAGGGGAACTACACAGCATGCAAACCTCAAAGAGCAAAAACAATGACATCAATTTTGCATGTGTATGTTTTACATAAAAAGATGTTATTCATACAATATCACAATAATACAGATGCTATTAACCACAGACTAGGATCATTAGTCAGAAAGGCAAAAACCCCTAATAAAAGCAGCTTTCAGATGGCAGACAGTGCTTATTCACACATAGTATGAAAATAAGCCAATCCACTGAAATACGCACAGATCTTCTACACAACCTGTAACGATCTATAGGGATGTTAGATCTTACCTTCACTTTATTAATTAAATATTTTAATGGAACATAAATGATTGTAATACATAGCTTTAAACAAGACTAACATTTTGATTTAAAATGGCTGATTTTAATTATCATCAGATTATGTGGCTGCAAACTCATAATCTTGTTCTTATGTACCATAGTTTGGTACTAAGGTTGTTCAGACATCACTTATTCCTTAGGAACAAAGTTGTTATTAAGAAAAAAAAAAAAAAAAAAAAGTTGTTGTCAGGCAGAATAAGAAATTTACCCCATGGCCCACATTTCTACAGCCATCTCCCAGCTTAAAAAAACTACTGAATCTTAACGTGGTTATCGAGAATCAGTAAAGAACATAACCCTGCATTTTTAAGTTCTATTGGAGTCTATGCACAACATTTAACTATTGAAATCAGCTTTGTTTTCTGCATCCAGATCTCACAAAGTAAAACTGTCATTAAATTATTCAAAGTAGGTGCATATACCATGAAACACACATTCACAAAAAATTAAAGGTTAACTGATTACTGAAATGTGTATTTCCTTTTTATGCTCTTCTTAATTCACATCATAAACATTCCAAAGATGTCCTTTAAGAACAAAATATTTCCAGTTTAAAGGGTAATGCCAGATGTTAGGTGTATGAAAACAACTACATAGTTCTACTTCTGTTAAATCTTGAGGCACTGACTTATTTTTTCCCTATAATTACCTGAAGTGCTCTTCTATAGTAGGCTTCTGTTATTCATTCACTCTTAGTCTTATGTTATGGATACTAGCACATCCAAAACAATCTTCTCTTAGAATTTTACAGCAGTTGACTACAATGGTTGGAAAACACATCAGATTAAAAGAAAAGCATCTCCTATGCTTACTTGTGAATAACTCAGCAGGTAGTCTAGTCTTTCTCACAGGCCCTTCCTTAGAAGAGATTGTTTTAATTTGCTATGATTTGAAAAGCCCTTTAAATTTTTGGGCTTCCTTTCATTCTAAATTGAACTTTGGAAATAAGTATCTGAGTCAAGCCTGGTCAAGACCAACCGTTTCTGCTTTAACTCCCTTGAAAGTATACTCTTGACAACAATTATGGGTGTCATCACTCTACCTTTCTTGCTAGTTATCAACTCACTAACTGCATTAACCCTAACCACATATTGAGATAAGCAGAAGAGAGAAACAGACACATAGATAAAAGCCAAAAAAGTACCAGTATGATGTCACACATAGCTTAAAACAAAGATCTCCTGGCACTAGTGTTTACAACCTATAAGAATCTGAAGCTGCTTCAAATTTTAAAATTTAAACAAATTTTAGGCAGAAGACAAAACAGGCTGAAAAAAATACTCTTTTGCCGAGTTCTGAAACAGGAATGCTGCCACATATACTGTAAGGATGTCCTCAGAAATGTTTGTGTTTTCCTCTATTTTTTTCTCCTGTCAATATAGATATGCTCTAGCATTGTCTATCTTGAAGAAAGTTACCTTTGACTTCTCTTGCCTTTCCCAACTATTTGCTTCACATGCCTTTTCTCCTCTACATTAACTTCAATCAGCTATCAACTGATTACAGTGGTCGACTGCAGTTCTAGCCACCAGCTCTCAAGATCTGACCTAAATTAAGTCTTCCACAGTTCAGCTGAAACTTCTCTCACAAATGTCTCCAAAAAGTTCACCTTATAAGTGAGTTAAAAAAAAACAGACTCCCATTTTCTCTACTCACATCTATCCTCATTTTCTTAATTTACTGTCTGTTTTACTCAGTTTTTCTTCCATTGAAACATCCTTCACCTTTGTTTATGGGAATTAATTTACATTCACATTTCCTTCTCAAACCCTCCTGCAGCATATCTTGCAACATCAATATTCTCTTATGCCGTTGGTGAGGAGTCTCACAAGACTCCAACCTTGGTCCCTGCTCTCATCCTTCTACACCTGGGCAATTTCACTGAAAAACAAACTTGAAAGCCACCACCTCTTTGGTGATAACTCCTAAACCTATCCATTTAATCAAACTGTAAGCACAACATGCTAAAACACAGGTATGAATCTTACTACTGATCTTATTTCTGGCAAGTCCTCTGTACTTCCATTATACCAGACTAATCAACGTTTCTAAAACAACTGCAGCAAAAATGTTTCCATCTCACATCTCAGTTAGTGAAATACCTCCTCTTATTTGCTTCTAACAATTCAATCTTGCCCAGCTAATATCCTTTTAAAACAATGCGTCCTTTTTCCTCTTTTAGAATCAGTATCTATCACTCAATAATGAAAGGTCAATTTCTGATGCCAACCAGTCCATGACATAAGCATCCATTATCCTCATTTGTTGATTTTCAAAGAACTGTCCATGCTGCCCCAAGACTGGCAGGAGTGCTTTACAAACACCTGAAAAGATAATTGTTTTATTTTAAATCAACCCTCAGAGACATTTTTTGTTGTTCATATTGCTTAGGCACAGTACTCAATATTGAGTATATGTCACACTGCCTAGTGAATTTTTGTTGTTTACTTTCTCTTACTTCTTGTTTAGTTTGTAAAGCCTCCGGGAAAAATCCACCTTTCTCTTCTGTGACTACAGCCTATAACACAAAAGATACCTGATCCATGACAAGTGCTACTATACATTACAGTAACAAGAATAATTAATCTTCAATTTTTGAAACAGGTGGCCAGCATAACAACTCATTTTCTGGCTGTTTTCCTGTAATTTTTTTTTTATCTGAAATCCTTCCTTGCTTCCATCACTGCAGATAAAGATAGCTCCTCTGATATATGACCACAACACACCCAGCTCCTCTATATATGCCTGCCTGTCATACTGTACCATTTGCTCAGCTTCATCTCCACAAAGCTTTTACCACTCCACAACTTCACCAAAGACTCTCTTTAGCCTTTATTGAGAAGAGACAGATGTCCCTGGAAAATGCAGACACTAACAGACAGACAACTAACAGCAAATTCTTCCCTTTGTTTTTTCTCACTGGAAGCATCACAAAACAGTCATTCTCCTCTACTACCCATGAATCTTCACAAAACTTACGTAAGTTTAAAATCTTGAAGCCACCTCTGCACAGTACAGTTTGCACCTACTGGTCAATTTCTAAGTTGTCAGGAGAAAAAGGAAGCACAACTGTAAAAAACCCAAGAAGCTGCAGCAACAATACTAGCACTAGTGTGCAGGAAGAGTACTAGCAGAAAACCAGTTTCTGCTTTACAGATCATCACAATGCAAAATCATAGTTCTATGACAGCCTAAAGAATACATGCTTATATAAAGACACATGTGCCAAAAAAATTGACAAATCACTTATACAAATCTGTTTTCAAACAAACTGCAGCAGGATTCTACTGATCTTTTTGCTAAAGAGAAATTAGCGTATTTCCTTAATGTCACTGATAATACTATAAATACCTAGGACTGAAAGAAAACACTTACTCATCTCCATCTGGGCAGATTCCTGTAGTCTCATCATATTTTGTACAATAAACATCTGGACTGTAGTTAAAAGTCCCATCACGCCTTCGTATAGGTCTACGACGACGCTGATTTAGGAAATGCCAATGAAAACAGGTAAATGGTCTGTGCTGGGTACACTTGTGCTGCAAAAATAGGGGGCACTGCTCTGTCCTAAATTCCTTTAGATACCTAAAAAGATTAAACTGTGTTACAAGTTTATCTTATCGGAGGCACACTTTTACAGTATTAACAGGGCACTTGACAAGTCAGTGCATAAAGCCCATGAAAGATTGTACAAATGTACCTGCATACAGTTTTAGTTCCTATGCAAAATTTACTGTTTAGCTGTTGAATACAAGTGACTTCATTTTTTTTAATGACAGATATATCACTAATAAAATATAGTGGAACACTTGACAAATTATATTACGTTTTGTATCTAAACTAAAGTCAAGCAAATACATTAATGTAAAAAGCAGAGTAGTTAGAATATTGTCCTAAGTAAACCACCAGAGATTATAAATTGAACAAGTTACTTGAATGAGCATTCATATTGCTTGCTACCATATAAAATAGCCCTACAAAGGCTATTTTAGCTAAATATCACATCTAAGTTAAACATCAGTCCTTAATCACAACATTCCCAGAATGTGGACATGCTATATATAAAGTCAGAGGGTTAAAACAGCTTTATGAAGGTTATCAGGGTTTATGAGAAGAAACTTATTTTAGCGACTGTTAATGTTTGAGACAGGCAGGTCTTGCCAGACTGGGGTCTACTGTGGCATTTGTCAAAGGAGGTAAGACAGCATTTCTTCCTGTCTCAGTTTATGTATCTCTTAGACAATTTCACAAGTTCATTACATCACTAAATTTACGGAATATTTGCAGAGGAATGGGTATATAGGGGCTTTGAAGAAGAACCTCAGAGTTCCCAGAGGTCTCTAACAGAGTGTAGCATGTAAAACAGGGTACAGGGCAATTGAAGATACAGGGAAAGGAAATTATTAGAAAGAGGAAGAAAGGGTATCTTTTCATTCTCGACTGCTTATATTGGCACACAGGGGATGTAATGACACAGAGTTATGAAGCACGTCTTCTAAGTTCAAAGAAGAATCTCTATTAAGGATTGTGGAGATGTAAAAAACCAAACAAACAACAATTTCTGGACATTAAGCATTGTAGGACAGCCTGTAGCAGTATCAAGGTAAGGGGCTACATTTGCGTGGTCTTTCTGAAAGAATTGGAAACATGGAATTATAGAATTGATGCTACCAGGGATGGGAGTGCAGGAATGCCACAATTAAGTGATAAATTATTCTGCATTTGTGGGGTGCACGAGGCCCTACATCAGGCGGGTTAATTAGCGCGAGGGCTGCAGGAACTTTATAAACCATATGAGAGCATATGGGAGCTGTCTTTCAGGGCAGGAAGGTCTGCAAAAATTATCACGGAAACGTCCCAAGGACCTGAGCTGCAGCTGGCTACGCAAGGCTTCAGAGATGCGGAAGGACCGCTGTGATTGCTCGGAGAGGGCGATGCCGGAGGGTGGCCGTGCAGAGCAGAGCGGCACGGCCGTAGCAGCGGACAGAAGGCGCGGAGAACCGCTGCGGGCGCTGTGCAGGCAGCCGTTCCTGGGCCGTCTCTATTTGGCCGGCCCCGCCGCGGCGCCTGGGGCCGGAAAAGGCGGCCGGAAAAGGAGGCCGGCTAGCCAGCCTCCCCACGGACCCGCCGCCAGTGCAGGAGGCCGCGCGGAACAGGCCTAGCAGCCGACCGGGCCCTCCGCCTCGGCTCCTGAGGCCCTCCCCGCGCGCCGCTGGGGCCTAAGGGAGCAGGACGCGATACCTACGTATAATGCGTTGGCTGCTCCGTCTGCGGAGACCCACCGGACCCGCCGCCCCGCGACACCGCTTTCGAAACCGACGGCATTTTCCCCGGCGGGCCCAAGAACGCAGGCGCAGCTCCGTCTCGCCAGCCCCGCCCCCTTCAACGCGACACCCACCGGCCCCGCCCCACGAACACAGGCTCCGGGCGCCCGCCCGCTGCCCGGGGGCCCCCGCGCCCAGGAGGCCCCCGCGGCCGCGCCGCCTCTGCAGCGCGTGCGGCAGTTCAAAGCGGCAGGCTCGTGCTGCGAACATGTAGTTTGCGAGTTTTCCAACACCTGCAAAGCAAGATGCTGTACTCGGAGAACGGCCTCGCAGGTAGAGTCTTCATTAAACACTTCAATCACGTCACCCGAAAATAAGGCACACGCGAAGGCGCAGCTCTTTTTGTTTCCTCAAACACAGCAGCATGTTGCTGGGTTCATTGAGCGCAGAGAAAGAAAACTACTTAGAGAAACAAATACTACACCTTAGGTCAGTATGAATAAAATCCAGGATCTCTTCTATTTGCCATGCGTGTATCTCACTTGCAACATTCTACTGCAGTAAAAGTTGAATCCCAAGTCGAAGTAAACTCTGTGGCAGCAGCAAACGAACTGTATGTATTTAGTGGTGATCACCTCGTGAAGCTACAGTGACTCCCCAGCAAAAACAACAGCCGCGGTGACACGCGTTGTTCACAGGCTAACTAGCAGTACTAGACAAACATGATGCTAAGTGACTTTTCTCTGTAGCTCCAGCCTGTCTTACTAGATGCTGCCGTATTTGGGTTTTAGGTTCGTTTGGAAGTTTTGTGGATTTTTTGTTGTTGGTGGTTTGGTTTGTTTTTTAACTAGGAATCTTAACAGCACAAAAACAATTTTGCATTTACACATTTGAAAGCTTAAACCCCCATGCCTTTAACTTTTAAAGCAACTAAACTGTATTAAGTCGTTTAGATTCTTTCTCTCCAAGAAGAGTCTCCAGAATATGCAAGTTTGAGTATCTATGAATCTGTAGGCAAAAACAGATACTACATTGCTCAATGAAACTAGGGGTTTCCTCTCAAATATATATATATGCAAGATATACATATAATGCAAATATACATATATATACATATATATGTACATGTGTGTATATATATACACAAATATACATATAATGCAAGACAATCACTTCAACTCCTTGCAAAAAACCTCTCCTGCAAGTAATGATGACCTGGACCAAGCACGCCTAAAAAAATTCTGGTCCAGAATGCGAGCAGACTGCAGATTGAGTTGAATAAGATAACTTCTATGTTATTTAGAAGAATTAAAATAATTTTAAAAATCAGAAAACTAATAATCACAGCTCAATGAATCATACACTTACAATTGTCTCCAATATGAGATGAACATATTCTATGACTAGCAAAATGTCAAATGAAGGTCACCTTCAGCAGCAATTTTACAGACTTACAGCTTTGATACTTTATTAATAATACACTGTGCATTTAAAAAAAGTCATCCGTGGAAAAGAGGTGGGTTGTCTAAAACGTATCTTCAAATGGAAGTTGATCTGCAATACATCTTGTTCATCCCTACTGTGCAATGCACGAAGAAACTACTCCTCCTGCTACCAGTGTAAATTACTAAGCTAAGACCAGCATGAAGCGGCAAGATACACGAAGGAATCAAACTTGCAAGCCAAGGCTTACGACAGGCTGAAGAAACAAATTTTCCCACTGAAGTGTATCACTCTCAGCCAGGCGCATGCTAGCAAACTTTTGGCAGCTCCTTCACTTCCGCCGCACTCTCGTCCTCATTTCTCCTGCGGCTGCAAAGGAGAGCTGTTTGTTTGGGCGGCATCTAAAGAGTCCACGCTCTGACCGGAGAAAACTGCTTCCAGCCGCTCATCCACCTCCGTTTTTTCCCTGAACACGCACCAGAGCAACAGGCCCGTGCACAGCACACTGAGAGGCAGCACCTTCACCCACGACCCCTCGTAGTCGCTCCCCAGAGACTGGCTGACGCTCCAGGCCCGCGGACTGGCCTTGCTGGTGGAGAAGGGAATGGCTCCCTCGCTCTCCGGATCCGCGCCTGCCGAGCCCTCGGAGCCCCGCCGCCGCGCCAGCCACCGTCGGGGGTCAGGCAGGCGCAGGGAGCGCTGCGCCCTGCAAAGACACACGCGTCAGAAGGGCGGACGCGCCGCCGCCACTCCCGGACCCGCGCCCGCCGCCTCACCGCCAGCGACCCAGCGCCCAGATCATCCCGCTGCGCGCCCGGCCCGGCCCGCCTCCTCCCCGCGCCGCCCGGAAGCGGAAGTGCTGGCGCGCCGGCGGCGGCAGGGCCACGCGGCGTCGCGGGCGGCCTACCTGGACCGAAGCGGCGCGAGCTGCCGGGGGCGGGCGCTGGGCAGCGGGAACGGCTCTGGGCGGCGCGCGGGCCGCCCGGGGGTTTCTGCACCGGACAGGAGTCGGCGCGCTCGGCCCCCGCCGGCTGACACGGCAGCGCTTCCACAGCTGGCCGTGGGAGGGCCCGTTTGGTTCTCCGTGGCACAGACAAGGGGCACGTATTCCTTCAGCGCTGCTCCTCCCTCGTGGCGAGGGGCTGTTTTCAGGGCACCTTTCTGTCAGATCCTGGGCAGTTCTCATCTCATCCACCCGCTATCCAAAGGCGACATCAACCTCTGAACGCAGGTAGGGAGGGGGACTGGTGCGTTATGCACGGCTGAGGCAGAAAAAAAGTAATTTATTTTTCTGCTAAAGCCTTCACAGAAAACATTTCAGCACGCAGATGGAATCATATGTTGTATGAAAGGTGCGATATTAAGAACATCTTACAGTATTGGTCTTGAACTATTTTGTATTGACACACCACCAGTTACTGTGCTTGATCAGCAAAATAACAAAGCTGGGGTGGGAGACACAGAATCCGTAAGCCTGTGCCCAGTGCTGGCCTTAGCAAAGGAGTTTTACAAAACGTTCTCAGAAACTAGACTGCTGCACTTGGTAACAGCGAGCCCTCGCTCCATTATGATCCCTTTGCTTTAGGGAAGAAATCGAGAGTCAAGAATGCTCACAGAAGGTAGATCATCTTAATGCCGTGATACACGTTCAACTTGCTTGACGTCCCATATGAACTTCCTCTTTGCCACACGAGTTTCTTCATACAGTGTCATTCCAAGTTCCCATATCGCCATGCAGGTGCTCACCATCCTTTGGCCCATTAAGAAAAGTCCCTGCAGTTGCCAGCTTGTGACTTACGTACTTAACAGTGGTATTTTCAGCTGTAATATTTAAGACATCAGTTATTTCTGCTTTTAAACACCAAAACATGTTTGTCACAGAATCGATTAAATAGTTTTTAAATATGTCATCTGGAGTAAGCTGTGAATTCTGCTTTTTATTACACAATTCTAATCTGCAATAATTAAGTGAATTACCAAACAGACAGAAATACTGTGCAATTTACATTGTTAACAGTTTAAACATGAAGATAAAATACGTTACAAAAAAAGTTTCTCAAACCTAAAAGAATAAAAAATTATGTCACTAATTCTACGTTAATTTAATTAGCTCAAAGGTTCAATGCTTTCTTGAGGTGCCAATTCCTAACATAAAAGGTTTAAAAATATATCCAGGGAAATCAAATCCTCTTTAGACAAATAGTTCATGTAACAATGGGCACAATGGACTGGAAGGAATGGGGAGAGATGACAAACCCAACAACAAAACCAAAAAACAACTTGTCTGAAATTAGTCCATATAAGCCATGCTTCTTCACAGCTAGCACCAAACAGTCTTTCCTTCTAAAAACTGCACTTACCTAATGGAAATCAAAGAGAGTGAAAAAAGGTGACTAAGAAAGGATAAGAACAATTCAAACAGATACAGAGAACATGTCAAATGTTCTTTAAGAAGTCAGGCCTCATGGTGATACACAGAAAGTAGAGTTACTTAAAATTATGCTCATGTGCTATGAATGCTGTAACACGGATTTCCTTTTTGTTTGGCACCCAAAGTACTGGAGACAAACTTCAATTACAACAGCAGTCAGTTTTTTTTC
Source organism: Actenoides lindsayi (assembly GCA_025331215.1). Lineage (NCBI taxonomy): Eukaryota > Metazoa > Chordata > Aves > Coraciiformes > Alcedinidae > Actenoides > Actenoides lindsayi. The sequence continues at coordinate 97 of WTSP01025452.1, read as the reverse complement.
TATAAAGCTAAAATTTCAAGTCATCAACAGATTTCATTCGGGGGGGGGGGGGGGGGGGGCGGGGGGGGGGGAGGGATGAGACAGGTGACAAGGGGGG
>WTSP01025450.1:0-17968 GCA_025331215.1 Actenoides lindsayi | reverse complement strand
TTCCCTTCCCTTCCCTTCCCTTCCCTTCCCTTCCCTTCCCTTCCCTTCCCTTCCCTTCCCTTCCCTTCCCTTTTTTTGCACTAGATATAACAAAAAAAGTTATTTTAAAGGAAAATGAGATTTCCCGTAACGCAGTGTTACAAAAGAGCACATCTGTTTAGTTCACTGTTTCAATGCATCATTTACCCTCCAAAACTAAAGCTCCTCCCAAGCCTAAGTAGTTGCAACATTGTGAACATTTCACTAGAGCTGGAGCCTCTCAAAAATTTAGAGCTAAGAAATGTCAAAATTGCTTTAATATAGTCAGAAAAGTTCATTTTTTCAGCTTAGTCTGATCTGCTTATTTTATAGAGTAATCATAACTTTAATTTATGCAGAAGCCCCAAACCTGAAAATGCTCTAGAATTTATATTATTATGCATAACTGACTATCTTGAAGTAAATGGGACAGCGATTTCAATAAATTAGGTGGCCACATATATTAATATACTGTTTTTCATTATGATTTTTTAAAATATAAATTCTTAAAAAAAAAAACGGATTTTCAAGACAAAAAAGAAGAACATCATAACCCAGGTTCCAATCACATTTCCTATTTTGAATATGCAATTAGAAAAACAGACATGGACGGCTAACATCAGATATATATAAAGTATTCATTACAGATACTCAACATTTTATGTGCCAACCTTTGATATAAAGTTAAGGTTTCAAAGTGAAGTAATCAGAGGGAAGTGAATTTGAAGTGAAGGTACACTTTAGCAATTATATCACAACACAGATATTTAACTACAGGTATGAACCCAACTATCTTCTACTGTACCTTTGTTCTATTTAGGTTATATCATTGATTGTATTTGTGGTTTACTTTTTCCCCTCACTGCTGCAGATATAGCTGCAGGTCTTATTACTCCAGCTTACTGAAACTGTGCTGTGAGGACAGCACCATAAAATTCCTCAAAGCAACCATCTCATTCCTACCTGCTCCCTTCTGCACAGAACCTCAACCCTTCTCACAACTTCCTGTGGCCTCATGTCTCAGGTCTAGATTACTTAACTCTGTATAGGGTGGACATGCAGAACTACGTCCAAGTGAATGTGCATTTTAGTTTTGCCCAATGCTTGTCCTTACCAGTCTGCTTTCCCTGAGGCTTAAGTGAACACTCTAATCTAAAGCTACTAGAATAACTGCTCTTTTTAAATAATCAAGAAATTATTTTTTAAAAAAATCTCTCCTTTCCTTCTGTGAATGTTTAGAATTTCACTCCCTCCAAAAGTCAAATCTGTCCTGTGTTCAAGAGGCATCTGATTTGTGTCTATATAAATCTTTGTTTTATGGTTAATGGAAAATCAAATATATATATTTTTTTTAATCTTACAGCTTTTCTAGACTACAAAAGAAAATGCAACACCTCTGAAACATGAAAGAATTTGGCTTCTCAGTGGTATAGGAAGTAACTGCTTCAAGGCTCCAGAAAACTTCAAAATCCTGTCATTAATGAAAGAAAAAGTAGATCTGACCTCTTGTTTTTCATTGATATAGAACAGTGTAGATCTTTTTATAATACATGCATGTCTACTAGCAATTTTATTTTCTTAATGTCAGAAATAGTCTGAATGATGTTGAAGTTTGATTGTGAGAAGCTTTATTTACTTTAAAATATTGGAGCTTTAATACACCTACATGTGTGTATTGTTTGCTATAACATAAAGGTAGAAAACACATAATTCCAAGATTGCACTGAATTAGACCATATTTCCTGATTATGAACTTTCATTTTGAAATACGATTTGCTATAAACAGAGAAGTACTTTATCTTTTTGTTAATTTATATTTTTGCTTGTAGTGGAATGTCTATTGGATGAGCTTATACAAATTGCTCTCCCAGAAGCAAGAAGTAATGTTAGTCTAGGCTGGGTAACAGTGAGGGTCATGCAAAATACGCTTTTCTCCCATCAGCCCAGCTGAAGTTCACATTCTTTAAAGAACAGATAACTACAGAGTACTGGGAGTTCTTAAAAAAATAAGAGTTCAAAGAAATGAAGACCAAGAAGGAAGACCACAGAAAGAAAATAAAGGAGCAAGAAGGAAGACAGACCCAGCTAAAAGTCCCTAAAAAAGCTGCAATTCATTACAGTTCATAGAAAGATCTAAGCAAAACCTTGACACCTATGTGTAAAGAACTCAATTGAGTGGGACAGAGACGTGTAAAAAGTAATAATTTCCTTGAGTACTGTGAGACTTGAAGCTAGAGATTTATTAAATGGTAACTACATCTGGATAAAAGGGCAAGCTGCAAAACCATGGTTAGGAAGCTGGAAGAGTACAGAATACCTATGAAAGGTAAAACTCCTGAAAGATGGAGGGTTTCATATGGAGGTACAAATAGTGGGAAAAGAGCACAGAAAAAAACCCCTGTGACTGATATTAAATTAATGAATTAGATATGTAATACAGAACAATAAGGTATTATCACAGATCATGCTCCAAATGAGCATTCGTACTCAAAGTTCCAAACCCACAAAGAAACCTGGAAGGTACAGACTTGAGAAAAGCCACCAGACTACAGAAGGCTGCTGAAGTCACCCCTGTCAGGGTAAGGAGGCTTACTCTGCGCTGTGGGGGAGCTGACAGGTGCTGGAAGAATCCTCAGTATGCTCAGGATTAGCACTTCAGAGAGAAACAGACAGATGCAAGTATTTGGCAGGTGACACTAAGATACTGTGTCACTTTTGGGTTGTTTTTTTTCTGGGGGGATGGGAGGGAGGGGATGTTTGTATGTCCCTGAGGGAGGCTGTGTGTGCCTCCTTTATCAGTGAGGGGGGTTGGGCGTCCCTACCTGGGGGGGAAGGGAAGCAGAGATAACATTTTTGGGGGGGAAGATCTAAGGTACCTGTGCAAAAATGAGCTTTTTGGGGGAGGAAAGAATGGTAGAGAGCGAACAGAGTTTAGCAAAAGTCTTAAGTATTGTACAGGGATAGAGGATATGCTTTAGTGGGGCCCCTAATGTAACTTAGAGAGGACAGTTTTTAAGGAAGCTATGTGGTACTCAGAGGGTACAGGTTAAGCATTTTGGAGAGAAAAAACTTGGGTTTCTTAAGGGGGGAAACCAGCATTTTGGAGGAGAAAGTTTGAGGGAATTGAGCAAGCACCAGGGAGGAGAACAGTCACTGAAGAAAGCAGTGTTGACGATACTTATTGTGAGCATTTTTAAGGCTGAAATCTGAGGTACACCAGGGAATACATCAGCAAGGATGTTGCAGGACATGGAAAGAATGAAGCTTTAAGGAGACCCTGTTGACCAAGGTGTCTTTGTGAAGCTGTTCTGGCTCTAGGCATTATGGTGCAGGAGGAATGCACAGAAGATCACGGAGTGGGATTTTAATGAAAAGAAAAAAAAAAAGTCCTTGTAAGGATCAATTGAATTTAATAAAGTTATGGTATAGTTAATTTACAGCTCTGAAGCCCAGGTTCAAGAGGACCCATGGACACATTGCCTGCAGAGGAAGGCAGAAAAGAATCACCAGAACTTCCCGGTGAGTTGAGCAAAAGATTCTTGTGTGGTGATGGAGCTAAGAAGTAGGGAGCAAGAGTGACGCTGGGCCACTGTCAGGGAGGCATGTACAAAGCAGACAGACTAGCTACCCAAAATGAAGGTTTATTCCATTTCAAAAACTAGCCAGCATTCCAATGGACCAAAGTAAACTACAAGTTCAAACGTCATGTGGGAATGTAATATTACACAACTAATCCTTAAATTTGACAAATATTCCTTTTTAGAAAGAGGACCTAAAATGTGCACACAGTTACAAAAGCGAAAACCTCCCACTCAAGAGTACCCATAAAAGAGATCACTCACCCACAACAGTGGGGCTCTGTACCCTAGTCAAGTCTGACCTGTGGTCATTCCCAGTTCACTGTCACAATCATGTGGCAAAGGCAAGGTAAGGGACTGAAACAAAGTAATCAGTTTTTAATGGCAATAAAGCTTGAATCTCTATCAGGTGTGGGTGCATCTGCCACAGCCACCTGCGTTCCATGGTGTGTTGAGTGCTCTGGCCTCCATGCTGTCTTGGGGGGACAGGTCTGAGGATCTCCTTTCCAGCTTGTGGATAGGGCTTGGTTGCAGAAGTTGGCTGCAGAAAGCTCTGTTCCTCCTCTGGAAAGTCACATTTGTCCCTGTCCATGTCTATGTCTTTGTCCTTGATGGGGTGAGTGAGCAAGGGATTTTGTCCTTTAAGCCTCTTAAACTTGCTGCAGCTTAGCTTGAACTTCCTGGGAAAGTAAGATGTGATCTGTGTGGTAACAGGGGAGTCCTCTCTCAGCCAGCAAGTGGAGGAAGAGTTCAAGCTTGCCCCTTGTTTCTTTGGATGGAGCAAAGACACTTGGTGGCAGTGCAGGCAAGGTGAGGTCACCATGGGCCTGGGTCTGTGTCTGTGTGGCCACCTGTCTTGCTGGTAAGCTGCCAGCATGACAGCCCCATGCTCAAAATGTGTCCTCCAACCCAGAAGTTACTGATGGGTAGTCAGGAAAATGCATTTTCAGACTGTGTTCCACACGTAGCACCTGTCCTACCCCACTTGGCTCTAGCTCCTACCAATCAAATAGCACTTTCACAGTTCTTGCAGTGGTGAGACAGTTGTGTTTGACTAAAGGCTACCACATGGAAGCTCAAGGATCATATTCTGTTTTGTCCTCAAACTCCTGTCTGCAGTACAGATAAGGGGCTGGTTGACACTGCAGTACTACAGAGGAGTTCTTGTGGTAGGTAGGATTCTGGTGGTATTCATAGAATGGCTTGAGTTGGAAGGGGCCTTGAAGATAATCTAGTTCCAACCCCCCTGCTATGGGCAAGGGCAACTCCCACTATACCAGGTTGCTCCAAGCCTCCTCCAGCCTGGTCTCAGCCTGGTATTGCAGCATCCGGGTGGAGAAAGGGAAGCTTTCCTGTCCAAGTTTGGTAGTATTGCACTCTGCTGGTTTGACTCTGAAAAATCAGTGCGTGGGTCTGTGGGTGGGTTTGGCTCTATAAGGCCTAAGGCATGGGAGTTGGAAGTGGTCTACATGGGACTTACAGTGACTTTGAGGAGTGAGCACTGCAAGTGTAGAGGGATAAAATATGTTGGCTGAAACAGCACCAGACTTCTATGTCTGGGAGATTCTGAAGATCACTGTATCTTAACTGAAAACACTTCCCCTTCCTCTTACTCTTGTCTTTTGTCACTAATCAATAACAGGGAAAAAAAAAAAAAAAAAGCCTACTCTTTTCTGCAATTATGATAGTCCTGTCAGTTTTCTTTATATTCTGTTTTCACCTTGGGCCTCCTAAAACAAGGATGAAAATGAGCTTTCAGTTGTAAAGAAAGAAAAACAGAGATGGTGCTGATCATTGAAAACCACCTGATCATTTAATAACAACTCAAGCTGCAGGCTACCATAAGGGGAAGGCAGCAAGTTGGATCACAGCAGATTTGTTCAGTAACAATTTAACTTCTTTTGTGCCTCAAGAGAAGAATCTGAGACTGTATTTATCCTGAGTTTTAAGTCAAACAGGAGTAAATTAATTTTTAATATAAAATTAGTATTGCTCTTTCTAACGAGGCACTCCTAGAAATCCACTGCATTAAATATTATCAAGATGACTTTCTCTAAAATACTCCTGAGAATGTGTACAGAGTATCCTTAATTCATGCAGAAATTAAGTATAAAATAAGCAGCAAGAACTTTAGTATAATAATTTGTGCAGAAAGAGTCAGCAGGAAAACAGCTTTTGTGTGCAGTTTTGATACTTTTTCCTCCTCCTGCCCAACATTCTGGTTCCAAACACATCATTCTGTAGGAAACAGACGCAGCTGGCGTTGTTCTGCTATTTACATAGGGGTCTCTTCTCCTCCTGCATCAAAAAACGTAAGTGAAAGGAGCATATTCACCCCAAAGACTGTAAGAAGGACAGCAGTGCCAAAGGAGGATCCCAGCGTTCAGGGGAAGAGGAGCTGGGCCATTCCCTGGTGCAGTCCTGCTGCTCTCGCTGGGCTCATGGAGGTCCCTCATTGTTTGCAGACACCTTTTCGTCAGTGATTCTTAGAACACTAGTACAACTTATGAAACAAATGTATTATCAATGCTGCCTAGTAGCACTCAAGCGTTCAGGACAGGCAATGAAATAGTGGATGCTGCAGCAGTTGGGCTGGGGCCCGGCTGATGTTGTGGGGTGAGACCAGGACTCAGAAGCAGCTCCCATAAAAGCCTAGCTTGTCTCCTTCTCAGCTGACACCAGCAGTCCCTGGCTGACATCTTCCTCCTTAGCCTTGGGTCTGCATGGGGTTCCCTTATGCATTATCTTAATAGACTGCTTCCTATTTTGGTTTGGGATTGTTTTCCCCATTAGTTCCCAGCTGCAGTTTGACTGTGCTCACCCACTAGCTATTATTTAAAGTTACACTTTCCCCTGGCCTCAATAACTATTTGGAACAGAAAATGATACTCTTTGTTATGCAGCATTGAGTGACGCTGGTTTTGTCTGAGCTCAGGGACAAACTGGCTACCAGCCTGCTCCCTGGGAAGCAATTTCTACCACAGCTAAAACCAGCCCAGGTTGAGCCAAGCCTGGGCACATTCCAAGGCCCTGTACCAGTGACAAGTTGCAGGCAACTGAAAAATATTACTGGACTGTGTTTCCTTGGCCAAATACCTAGCAAAACCTATTCCCTGTATGAGACCTTAAAAACACCCTGTTGATGTGTACTAATAGTGGTGCTGCTACTCATCAGCTTCTGTTTTCCTGCAGAGCCTGGGAGTCTGTGTAAGCAATGACATCACTGTGGGGGTGTGGAGCAACCCGCTAGGAGCCAGCAGCTCTTGCAGAAGAGGCTTACTAGGCCTGGGCATTGCCAGAGCAACGGCGACCACCCCCATGCTGATAAAAGAAGTCCTTCTGGAACGCTGTGACCTGGTTGCTGTGCACTGAGTCGGCAGACACAGTGTGGTGCAGAAGTTTCTGCAGCAGCTCACGCAGAAGGGCACTGAAGCTCTGCCAGCTCAACCAGTCAAGGACACTCAGCCTAATTAGATAGCATGGCAGATAGCATGGAAGGACTCTGAAGCTCTTCCAGTTCATCTAGGGAGTAATAGTATCCATCTGACAGAAAGCATAGGCTCTGCACCCACCATGACTGATGCAGCTTCTCAGGTGGAGCTCCTGTGGGAACATGCTGCCACCCAGGTGTCAGGCTGCAGGTTCTGCCCTACTCTCTTGCCAGTATTGGACGGCAGCAGTGAGCACACCTGAGGGAGGTGAGCCCAGGTAGAGGAACTCCTCTGCTTAGTGATGGATCTCCTGGAAGAGGTGAGTAGGCTGAGGACCATTAGGGAGTATGAGAGTGAGATAGACCACTGGAGCCACTTCCTAACTTTTCTGAAACAGGCCCAAAGGTGGGACAGAGCTCATGATACTGGGGGCTCCCTGTCCCCTCTCCATCTAGCTGAACATGTCGACATAGAGGATGGGGAGCAATAATGTCAAGCTCCTGCCAGGCACAGCTGGACTGTCCCCCCACCTTCGCAGGTGCCCCTGCAAAATAGGTATGATGATCTGGAAGGGGAACTGAACATGGATGGTTCACCTAGCTTGGAGGTGTTGCCAAGGCTAAGTTGGCTAAGTACACCTCAAATCAAAATAGCTTCAGTGAAGAAAAGAAAATGTATCCTTGTCATAGGGGACTCACTTTTGAAGAGAGTGGAAGGCCTAGTATGCAGACCAGACCCACTTCTTAGGGAAGTCTGCTGCCTCCCTGGGGACGGGGTTATGTGTAGAAAAAACTCTCTGCCATAGTTCAGCCCTCAGATTACTAACCATTAATAATTTTTCAGGTAGGCAGTGATAAAAGTTAAGAAATCCAAGGGCAATGAAGAAAGACTTCAGGGCCTGGGAATGGCTGGTTAGGGGATCAGGAGCACAAGTTGTGTTCTGCTCTATCCCACCAGTTGCAGGGATTGATGAGGGGTTAAACAGGCATGAGGAACATAAAGCCTTCTTTCCCTTAGTCTTCAGTAGTAAGACTAGTTGTTCCCTGGGTACTCAGTCTCCTGAGTTGGTAGACAGGGATGGGGAGTAGATGGAAGCCTCCATAATCAAAGAGGAAATATTTAGTAACCTGCTACAACACTTAGATGTACACAAGTCTATGGGACCAGATGGGATACACCTGAGGAAGCTGGTGCAGGAGCTTGGCAAGCCATTCTCCATCATTTATCATCAGGCCTGGTTAACAAGAGACATCCCAGATGACATGACACCCATCTACAAGAAAGACCAGAAGGAGGATCCAGGGAACTACATGTCTGTCAATCTGACCTTGGTGCTGGGGAAGATTATGGAGATTACCTTCAGTGTCATCACACAGCACAAACAGGACAACCAGGTGATCAAGACCAGTCATCATGCGTTTGTGAAAGGCACATACTGCTTGACTAACCTGACCTCCTTCTGTGACAAGGTGACCCACTTAGTGGATGAGGGAAAGGCTGTGGATTTTGTCTACCTGCACTTCAGCAAAATATTTGACAGTTTCCCACAGCATTCTGCTGGAGAAACTGGCTGCTTATGTCTTGGACAGACTTACTCTTCAGTGGGTGGAAAACAGGCTGGATGACCAAGACCAAAGAGAGGTGGTGTATGGAGTTAAATCCACTTGGAGGCCAGTCACAAGTGGTGTTATCCAGAGCTCAGTGTTGGGGCTACTGCTGTTTAATATCTTTATCAATGATCTGGATGAGGGGATCAATTGCACCCTCTGTAAGTTTGCAGATGACACCAAGTTAGGTGGGAGTGTTGATCTGCTTGAGGATAGGAAGGCTCTGCATAGGGACCTGGACAGGCTGGATCTGTGGGCTGAGGCCAATGGTATGAGGTTCAACAAGGCCAAGTGCCAGGTCCTGCACTTGTGTCACAACACCCCAGTGCAACGATGCAGGCCTGGGGCAATGTGGCTGGAAAGCTGCCCGGCAGAAAAGGACCTGGGCATGTCGGTCAACAGACAGCTGAACATGATCTAGCAGTGTGCCCAGGTGGCCAAGAAGGCCAACAGCATCCTGGCCTGTATCAGAAATAGTGTGGCCAACAGGACTAGCAAAGTGATTATGCCCCTGTACTCAGCACTGATTAGGCTGACTTTGAGTACTGTGATCAATTTTGGAACCCTCACTAAAAGAAGGACATTAAGGTGCTGCAGTAGGTCCAGAGAAGGGCAATAGAGCTGGTGAAGGTCTAGAGCAAAAGTCTTATGAGGAGCAGCTGAGGGACCTGGCATTGTTTAGCCTGGAGGAGTCTGAGGAGAGACCATATCACTCTCTACAACTACCTGAGTGATTGTAGCAATGCAGTTGCCAGTCTCTACTCCAAAGGAATATGTGATAGGATAAGAAGAAATGGCCTTAAGTTGCACCAGGGGAGGTTTACGTTGGACATTAAGAAGAACTTATTCACTGAAAGGGTTGCCAAGCACTGGAACAGGCTGCCCAGGGAAGTGGTTGAATCACCATCCCTGTATGTGTTTACAAGTTGTGTACATATGGTGCTTAGGGACATGGTTTAGCAGTGGACTTGGTAGAGTTAGTTTAGTGGTTGAACACTATGGTCTTAAACACCTTTTTGAACCAAAATGATTCTATGATTCTTTCAGATTGCCTGGGCATGGTCCAAAGACCATATCAGACAGTCCCCATACAAAATAAATTTACGTTTGTGTAGATATGATAAAGGAACCAGGTACAGAGATGGATGCTCGTGAAAAGCATAGGAAACTCTCCCCACTTTACCAAGTGAGTTGCAGTAAAAGAGGGGTTGAGTCTTTTAATGTCCACTAGACATCCAAAACTCTCCTAATTCTTTCTTCTCCCTTTCTATGACCTTGTGTCTCTTCTCTTCCATACACAGCATTTTATTTTTAATGCAGTACTTCAAGGATTTGGCAAGTACTGTGAGAAAAGTAGGAATAGCAAGTTAAAAATCAAATTACAATGTGCCAGGGCAGGACCATCCAGCAGCAGGGCTAGTGTGTCTCACTACAGCAGCTTTTTAAGAGCACTAGGAGAAAGCGATTGTCAGGAAGGATGATTTTAGGATTTGCAGTTCATCTGAATAATGGTCACCATAATTTTAACTTGAACCACAGATTTTACAACATTTCTAGCATCACTATGTTAGGATGTTAGTTATTATTCTGATTAATCTTTACTTTTAATTGCAACATATCTCAGGGGCCCAGCTGTGAGAGTCCATTACACAAAGCATGGACAGACTTGCAAAATGAAGTAAGTCTGTGTCCTGAGGTATTTAAAACTTGAGACACAGCAGTAGAAATTCCTTTTGGGGAAACAATTACATGGGTTCTTCAATAGGCTCCAAACAGGCAAAAAAAAAGGTTAAAAAGTTATAGAAGAAGATAGTATTTTTTTTTCATCATTAGAAATTCATAACATTCTGGGCTAAGAATCATGTTTTGAAAAGGACTGCAAACTTGCACATATATATGTCTATTAAAATGCATACATACTTCCCTGCCCTTCTGCAAGTATTTATAAAAGTCCTTTTTCTCCTTTTTGTTCTTTTTCTTGTCAATAGTGCTATAGGAGTTTTTTCAAAATTATCTTAATACACCTGTTATTTCCTCTATCACGTATGAATAATGCAGTTTTTCCAAACTCCAAATGAAATTATGGTGTACTACAATGTGTTGGATAGTGCCAAGTGGGTAAAGCAAATTAGATAATCCATCCCCTTGAGTCTGAATTACTTCGGTCACTTTGAAAATGTGGCTTGAAAACACAGGAAAGTCCATACAGTTTGCTGTCACATTATGTGCAATTAATGGTATGGAAGTTTCCAGTGCCTTAAAACCAGATCTCTTTTTTGAAAGTATTTTTTACCAATTTTTGGCTCACTTTGTCCCCACTTTCAGTAGTTTTGTGCTCCAGGGATCTATAAAGGAGACATGCCTGCTTATATATGGAGAGAAAGAGACTTTTATGAATATCAAACAAGCATAATTTATGCAGAAACTGTATTAAAAACTCTGTTTGGCACTTTTACTTGCATTAGTAATATGAGAACTCCATTAAAATGGATTTCAAAAAAATGTGTTGGACCCTAATTCTCTCAACACATTCCCATAGTTAATCTTAGTTTTCATTGCCCAAGGACTGCTGATATATTAGTATTAACAGTTCCTTTTTATTACCTTGCATAGAGCTTCTTACATGTTCTCTTGTGCAAATATATTTACATTTATTTATACAGATACGTACTGACAAACACATTGTATGAAATTCTGGGCCCTCTGAAATCAATTGTAAAAATCCTACTGACTTCACCAAAAATCGGCATCTTATTCTATGATTCCAGTATTTTTAGCCTCAGAGCAGCAGATTAACCTCTTGCAGGTTTACAGGCAGCCTTTATGCACTTTGGTTCTTCTCCTTGTATACAGCCATGCTAACTAGAATTTGATCATATTGATTCAACTTATTTTTATTCACTCATCATTATTCATTCTGCATTTCCATTTGTTTACTACTGTGTTGAACACATTATACTACTGCACTACATATTCTTCATTGTCATTAATCACAGAAATCATACTTTAATTTTTATCACTGCTTCACATTCTTCCTATTCAGGAGTGGCATGTGAAAGAAGCTTTTGTATCTTTTTAGCCTACACGAACTGTTGCTAACAAGCTTCTGGCATGATTTAGAAAGCTTCACTAACTGATTAAGCTCCGGAGCTGCTCCATATTGAAAATAATTAAAGACTGTCAGTGTATTTTACTACCGTATAAAGTAAGATTTATTATCTTATCTTGTCTTATCTTATGCCTTAACAGCAACTTAATCTTGCTAGTTGTCCTATTATCCATAATTTCAGATGCATTACTGATGTATTTGAATTACTGTCATTTAAATCTATTACCAAAAAATGCTTAGAACAAAAAGGAATCAAAGTACATCAAGCACTAAAGGTCACTTCAGACTAGTATCTTGAAACTTTGGCATAATTTAAGGGCGGATTTAGGAAATACCCTATACATATTTGGTTAGGTACTGAGCAATCCCCATAGTGTATGATTCATAACTCACAGGAAGCAGATGCTGAACTGAATTCATGTCCTCTATTACCTCCTTACTGTATACTAGTACAAGTTAGGAACACAGTTTATCTTTGTGACAATTATAGTGCAGATACTAATCTGTAACTTCAGCTTCCCAAGCTTAGAAGACTTCTGTATCTATTTTTATGAGGAAATTATGATGTTACTATTCACAAATTAACTACTAATTCTGATTATAATTATACATTAAATAATTAGCTAGCTGTTATTGGTCACTACATTTATTTTAGTCAAAGCAGTTACTTTGAAACACATACTTCAGGTTATGTGTATAATACCAAAAGGACAATTATTTTTCTCTTGGTCCCCTACTTGTGTGAAACAATTTTTTTCTTGTGTAAGGAAAGCCTTTTTCAAAATAGTCAGTGTATTACTCATTGACTTATTTATTTTGAAATGTACAAACAATGGAATAAACAGAAAGCAAAAAGGGATGTCTTATGGTAAGTAATGAATTATTCAAGCAGCTAATGATGGAAACAATGACTTCATTGAAGCTACAGGTCTCTAAGGCAACACTATGCAAAAAAACGCACTAAAACAGAGCCATCCTTTAAGTTAAGAATCAGAGCAGGTGCAGGCCTGTTGTCTGGGGGTTGTCACTACCAGCTGAATGGACTGTCTCAGCTTTGACTGGCATGAGTAGGCAAAACTATTCATTCACACCCTAAAAAAGGGCACTGGTGAAATGAGTTAATCTACATATCACAAAGTCTGGGAGTTGGATTTGGTTCTGCTGATACAACCACAAGCAAAGGAATGCTAAAGCATGCATGTGGAATCATTTCTAAAACACTCATGTGAAAGGCTGTCCACAATGAAAGACATGCAAACAGGGAATCCGCACAGCCTTTAAGACACTATTCAAACTATTGATATGGAGCTAGATCATGCTGATGTTATAAGGAGAATTAAGTGATGTACATAGATACTGTTTGTTCCTTGCTAATTATTTTTAAGCAGAAGAAACATGTGCCCATGAATCCTTTTAATTCTTTTTGCAAAGTGGTATAGCTTCACCAAGAAAAGTATCCCAGAACAGACAACAGACAGTTAATTAGGGCACTTCTCTGACAGATGAGACATGTAATTTTGTCTGTTGACAACTGCTGTAAACTGAACTCTCCTGTGTTGCGAGTGAGGGCTCTAATAGCCAGGTTGTTTCCTCAAATAGCTATTGCCCACTTTTCATTCATTTTCATTCAATTACCCATTAAGGCACTTAACTTCAGCACAGGGTATCAACACAGAATCCTTCTCTGACAGGGAAGTGCTCAGAGTTCTGAGGATCATATCTCAAGACCAGCAGTAGTTAAGCTACAACCTCTTATAGACATCCCATTAGCTACTTTATTCTAGTCTTAATCCTGGTCTGAACTGATCAAATGAGAATGTTTATATCACCTAACTGCGGGATTTAACTTCGTCAATGTAAATCAGACACACTCAATCCAGAGAACTAACTCCTTCACAGAATGACTAGGAGCTCCAAAGTTTTCTTGTTTTCTTTACTGTATTTTAGAGAAACCTGTCCCTTGAAGCTGGCAATATATATGAGAAGCCAAACTTAATAATTTAATTATGTGATTACTGCCTTATCATTTTCCATTCAATATGGGAAAATACCTATTATGGAATTATTGTTTACTTTTGAATCCCAGTATTTTAATGATAAGCAAATTAAGCCTGAGTATTCTTCTGAAGATTGTATCCTCAGCCACAAGCACAGCTCTTTCTTTATCTATTTGGAGAACCTAGCTATACATTCTCAAGACATACCCTAGGGTTCTCCTAAATGTTTGCTTCAGTAAATGAACTTCAGTTTGTACAGAATTCAGTGGCTATGGTACCCTGTAAATGCAACCTGTATAAACACTAAATTGGTACTAAAACTAGAATACTGCTTCCTGTCAGCTGCTGAACTGATTTAAAGACACTTGTAATGTACAGGCTTATAAAAGTGAAATGGGTGTGCCCTATTCATTGAACTATTGGTTGTAATACCATTACATTTACTTGTGGTGTCATGGCTAAAGCATCTAAATATTCTCATAGTATGAATACAGTCATTTACAAGTACTGCTGAAATAACTTCTTGGAGCCTAAAGCTTTTTCTTTTCCAAAATGCAGAAAAGTTGAAATTCTTTGGAGATTTCAGTCATTATTAGAAGCTGCATTAAATATACTTTGTGTTACTCCTGTGGTTTAAAGCAGCCTTAAAGCTGCTTTAAAGAATTCTCTAGAATTCTCCAGTGAGATAGGGCTGAATCGTTTTTTGTCACTCTGTTGTATGGAGATTGTACTCTCCCCTGCACTGTGATGGTCCCAGCTTGTCCTGGGAGCCCCTCATGGCAATAGACTTAGAATAAACACCCATACAGGAAGCTCCATGTTTTTCCAACATGTGCAGCATTCTTGACCAGTACACCTGAAATCTTACTGAATAAGACTGCACTTGGTGATTATCTGGGCATCCTCATGCTAGAAAATTTCTAACTGTTCTTTAGCTTAAGGTAGGATGAGGGTCTACTTGTTTGGGTGACCCCTTGTGCTCGGTCTGGCTGGGATGGAGTTAATTTTCTCTAGTACAGTGCTGTGTTTTGCATTTGTGATGAAAACTGTTGATAGAGTAACATTTTAGCTGTTGTTGAACAATGTCTGCAAAGCATGGAGACCTTTCTCTTTTTCAAGCTCTTTTTTTTTTCTTTCTGTCTTTTCCCTCTTCTATTTGCTTATTAAACTATCAGAGCCCATGAGTTTTCCTGCTTTTGCTCTTCCTGTTCTCTCCAAACTGCTGGAGTGTGGGAGAGTGTGAGTGGGCAACTGTGTGATGCTTATCTGCGGGTTAACTCACAGCACCTCTGCAAAATTAGCTAGTTACAAAAGACCAGTTGGAGATTTCACAATCAGTATAGCTCCCTCGGTGGCATTATGGGAGGACTGTACTAAAGAAAAAAAAAATCTGCATATGGGAAACATTTCTAACATTTTTCTGTAGCCTCCCTATGGGAAGCAGAAAATGTTTCATTGATTAGGACATTTAAAACCAGACTGGTTTTAACAAGAAAATATCATCACAGTGAAATGTTTGACATTTTGACAATATGATTTCATATTTGTTTTTCTGTGACAGTTCTGATTCTTGAGTTCTACTAAATCTTTGACAGCCATAGCAACATGATGGGAAAGAAGATAGGAGCACCTTGCTATTGGAGCTGTGAAGCAGAGAGACTGTTGCTGCTTGAGTTGATTATAGCTGGTAAGAAAAATGTTCTCACAGTAAAAATATGCTGACAACCAGAAAGAAACCATCTTTCTAGTCCCTTTGGGATAACCAGTTATGTTGCTCATGACTAAAACACACTGACCATCTTGAAAGGAGCAACAGTTTTAACTTGAGTGTTTTGGACAAATTTTAACCACTTTCGTTATCTTCTTTCTTTTTCATAACTGCCTCTGAAATTTCATTTGGATGCCATATCTTTTTTTCTGTTTTAAACTGCGTCTGTCTTTGTGATGATTGAGGTCTTCACTTTACATTATATTGGATAATGTTTGTAGTATATTTCAAAATGAGAAATGTTACAGGATAGCTATTGCTTATCCCAGTCTTAATAGCTGTAGTATTATTAACAAAATCGACAAAGAAAACATAAACTCGGTGTTTTATTGGAATAAAGAGTGTAACATTGAAAAAAACCAAAAAGATCAAGCAGGTGTTTTTTAACTGTAATGTGTATATTTGCTTTTTGTATAATCTCCTTTAATGATTTTCACTCATTATAATTCAGTTACCAGTAATTAATTCTTAATGTTTTATTATTTTTTTTTAATTTCATTTCCTCTACAGTTTGATCATTTCCAAGATTCATATGTTCCATATGCTTTGTTTTGAACTTGAATGTATTCTGCTCAGCACTGATAGATACTACATAGTGTTTTAAAAAAAAAAACCCCAAACAAAACCAAGCAAACAAAAAAAGCCCTCACTCTCAGAAAACTCAGCACTTTATCATATGCATATACAAAGATGGTTCTAACCCTGTCTTTCTCACTGTAAGGTATCTTAGATTCTGCTACTGATAGAATACCAAATCTGTTATTGAACATTTCCTACATCCCAATGAACATGTGGGGTTTATTGTTCTAGGATTTTTTCTCCCTCTTTGATAGACAAGAGGGTGTTTCTTTTAAATCTATCCATCTGTTCTCTGACTTATTTTTTCTATGTATATATACTTTGTCTTCAGTATTAGCTACTGAATCCATAGTATGTATTTTTTCAACTGACAAGTACATTTCGCTTTTCCTGCTCCATATACAGTATAAGGTTACCTACAAATTGATTTAAACTATGTATATGCATCTACCTACAAATCTTTGTGTTCCTCAAATCTATAGGAAATGAAAGAGGCTGTAAACTCCTGTAAGAAGACAGCAACATTTCAGATAGAGAGTCTCATACTCCAAAATAATGTTCTACAGAACATTAAAATTAGCTAAAATGATCTCAGGGCTATAATCTTCAACAGAGAATAATTAAATCTAATTGAGAGCTCTATTCTGAGAATACAGAACAGGTACTAAATACAATGTCAGATAAAGATGTATCTTAAAACCATCAAGAACAAGTACTCTTAAAGTTTGATTTGAAATCTGTGCAGAGTTCTAACAATGTTCAGATGTTGGGTCTATGAACAGGCCCATCCTGACATGGGTAACAAATATCCTCAGGAATTCTCTGGTGTGTTATCTCCTGCACTCCCTGCTAAGAACTACCCAGCAGAACTTTAATTCTACGAGAATGTACAGAAATGTACAGATTTCTGTCATACGTGTTACACGTGCTTAATTGTGTAAATTAGAAGGTATGAATTTTATGCTAAAAAGTAGGAGTGAGCAAAAAGACTCCAGAACCAGACTAGAGGCTTTCATGGCTGAGCAACAAGTTAGGACAGTTTTACAGCTGTTGCATGTCTATTGTACATGGGATGGACTGGAGGAGTGGTACAGAGTCAGAACAGAAAGTTATTAGAGCGTGTGAGAAAACCAATGCATGTTCCAGGATTTTTACAGTGAGGAATTGATGTAAGACATCGGATTTCAAAACATTACTAAGAACAAAATAATGAGATCCAGGAAGGCTTAGGGAAAGAAAAGCAGAAAGCAAAAAATAACCACAAGATTGTGAGGTGAATGACAGGGTGACTGGAGTTGTGTGAGACAATAGAAAAGTGTCAAAGAAGATTCTGGAAGAAATATTCAAGACAAAAGAACAGACTAGCAGCAGAATTTCTCTGAGGATATCTCAGAGACAGGGAGAAACAGCATGCTGGGCAGACTAGCTGGGGAGAGGTAAGGAAGTGTAACAGAGACTTGCTAGCACAGAAAATTCTAACAGGGACAAAACCTTTCAGTCAACAGCCTGAGAAGAAGCAAATGGTAAGACGGATCCCCAGAAGATGTAATCAAAGGGATAATCATCAAAACAGGATATAAATGACATAGTAGAATTCAGAGGAGAGAAGCTCTCCAGACTGACTGGATTGCAAAAGATAAAGAAAGATCAAGAGTGTGTGTCTGGGGAGAACAACCTCTTAGAGCTGAAAACAAATTGATGATTAGCAGCCTTTTTAGGGACAATGTCATTGATGAATCTGAGCTGGCCACTGTCCTGGAAGGAAGAAAACAAGATGTGCAGATGTTGAATGTTGTCAGGGAGGTTTTCAAAAGCGTGAATGTGAGTTAGGAGCACAACTTCCAAGTCATGTGAGTGAGGTACACCTAACTGTCTAAATCT
>WTSP01025449.1:0-13709 GCA_025331215.1 Actenoides lindsayi | reverse complement strand
GGCGGTGGCGTTGTCCTCCCCCGCCTGTTTTCCCACCCCCCCCCCCCCCCCCCAAACCCATGACTCCCAGAGAAGCTCTTGGCCTCCGAGAAGAAGCACTGGTGGAGGTGCCTGGGTGGGATGCCAGCTCGGAGCCACACACAATGCCTGACCTCCTTTGTGCGGAGTTGCTATTTAATTGGAACAGTATCGGTTTACCTCGGAGCAGCAAAGCGCGGTGCTGAAGAGCTACCCCACAAATCTGTTTTTAGATCTGCCAGTGCTGAACTTTGAACTTCCCTGCAGTCCGTCTTCTTAGAGCTGCCAGGCCGTAGAGAGGCTTAAACACCTATATCAACTCGTCAGGATTGGGTTTTGTCTTTTTCTATTTAGATAAATGGGAGCACTCCATCTTTTGTGGCCCTTATATTTGATAGGATTGCTTGGCATTAGGATGAAAAAAAAAAACCAGTCCCTGTCCCTCCCCCAAGAAGGGCACTGTGAAACACGCTACTGGGAATGAATCACATTTTAGTCAAATTAAATCCCCTTTCACATTTGGAGACTACATTCATTTTCCACCAAAGTTTGTGACACTCTATAATACTGATAAGTTTTTAAAAGGCAAAAGTGTTTGCTGGTTCGTAGAAAACACAGTCTCCAAGGAGGTTGATTACAAGGAATTGAGGTTGTTTTGTGCTATTTATTATTTTTTGGTGCAGTGTTTGGAAGGAGAAATATGCTGCTTTTTTTTTTTTCTGTCTCATTCCCTGATAAAGTTGATTAATTTCTACCTCACTAACTCTCAAAGCCAGTCTCCTAACAAAATCTGCATGGAAGGAAGGTACACGCTTTTCTGCTTGGTCTTACACTTCTGGAGGAGGGCCTGGGGGAACAATTGTAATCTCAAATCTCCCTTTTTATCCATATGTAGCCAAAAGTATTCGGTATAGAGTTGGTTGCATCCTATTTGAGCCTTGTCACGTTTGAGCTATCTTTATCCAGTGGTTTACTTTTAGTAAGGAGAATCATGGTGAAAATATTTGCAGACAGCTGTCAGGCTGCAGTACTATATCGTCATCAAGTAACCCTATATTTTTTCTTTATATATTTTGCAAGTGTAACTCATGTCTCTAATGTGATGAAGGAAAAGACAGGTTTGATTAGGGGGGAATCACTAAAAGGATTTATTTGTCCTTTTTTCTTCCTTTCTTTCTTTAAAAAATACATCATCTTTGGGGCATCAAGTGGGAGCCAGGACTAATCACAGTGTTTGATGACTTTAGAGGATGTTTACAGACCATCTTCCAACCTAAACGAGTTATTTCTGACGACGTGCAAATCTGAGTTCGGCTTTTTTTTGTTTTCCTCTTTACATTCCTACACAAAAGCCTTTGTTCCATTGTAATGGTATAGACTCGCCTGTATCCTCTACTTACACGTGACCTTGAAGACAAAATCTACTCACCAAAATTCAGTAAGACCAGAGCAGACCAGGACCAGATCTTAAGCCAGCTGCTGTCAAAGCAAAAATAACAATTAAGAAAAAGGAAGCCAAATCCAGAGCAAGTGACTACAAAATGTCACACCAAAGGATTTTTAATTATTTTTTTTTTTTCTGTAATTTGGGGGACTTCTGTACTTTCTATGTTTTCTCTATGTGAGTGATCATTGTGTAATTATCACCACTACCTCTGACAGCTGATGATTCTGTTCCAGATTTCGGATAGCAAAACCAGATCACAAAGGTTTTCTCTGGGAATGGTTCTTCTTTATCACTTTTCACTCCGTTAAATCCACAAACGACGGCCTCACGCAAGATATGTTCAGAGGTAGTTGTTGCAACTCCAACATATCGTGGTAAAACAATGTTACATGGTATGAGCTTTCACCATTTACCAGAATCTGTCTGTAGTTTTATACAGGTGCTGTTCAAGACTGTGGTGTATGTGCTGTGCACATTTAAATGCATAATAAATGATAAACGTTTACAACGTACAGCAGCCTGGTATTGATTTTAACTCTTTAGAAGGGAATGCATCCTGCAACAAAAGGCAAAAAAAATATAAATAAATAAATTGCTATTTCACTTTCCCAAAGACAGGGGAGTCTTTGCACCTATGCCAGCTACTTCACGAATGACAGCCTGGATTTCTTACTCAGCTAAAGTTCCCCCAGCCAAAGTTGGAAGTCATCCAGGAAAGGCCAGCTCCACGAGCTCGGTAACAGATACGCACGCTTGCATCTGCCACACACTACTATTTCTTTCTTGTATTATTTGTGTGGTTATTAACAGCAGCAGCTCTTCGTGCAGCATCTAATATTAACGATCAGAGACAAAAAAACAGCTTTGGAGTCTTTGTTGCTGGATGTTAATGTTACAAATGAAACCTGATGGCCTTTTTCTTGGCTTTAATGAGTGCTGGTCTCTCTCCCTCTGTGAAGTAGGACTACATCGATGCAAGAGATTGTAGGACTACCTGTTTGATTTAACTGTCTCTTTTCACTACATCAATGCAAGAGGTTGTAGGACTACTCATTTGATTTGAGATACTGTCTCTTTTTACAATCAGTGATCATATTCATACAAGACTAGAAAAGTGAAGTGCTTTGTAGAACATCTTACGGCAAGATTCTTTTGCACAACTTTTATATATAGATCTCTGTGATCTCAGTTTTACCCCTTTCCTAGAAAAAAAGAAGAAATTACAATAGTCAAGTTTGATCTTACACAACTTGACAGCAAAGGAAGTTTGTCCAGCTCAGTATTGGTCATTGAAAACAGAAAGCCAGACTCCAAGATACACACATCTCCATTTTCCACTGAGTGATGCTCTTCTTCCTGTTCCTAGAAAGGGGAAGGTGATAGATGAGCTGGGAATGTCCAGTGTCCTCACTCTGAGGAAGAGCAATTTCTCTCTAAAGCTGTATAGGCTCTTTAAGTCCATAGCACAGGTGATGACTTTTTTTACTGGACAATTATAGCTGCAGCATGTTTAACGTTCCTATGAATAGAGCCAGAATAAATAGGCATGCAGTTATATATAATATTTTTTTTTTATAATTAACTTTTTCGTTGTTTACAATGCTTGTAAAAAAAGAAGAAACGTAAATTTATTACTGCCAGGTCTTCCAGAATTATCATGGAAAATTATGGCCAGAGATTAAAATTTGTTTCAGCCTTGGGGAGACATCCAATTATAATTTTAATATCGGAGATTAAGACTTGGCTCTTTGGAAGGTGAGATTTCAGAGTAGCAGCTTTGCAGGTTCATAGCTCTTGACGTACTGGTGCTGCACGTGTGGTCCTACACCCACAAAAATACCACAGATGGAGCAGCTTGAGATGTCACACTGAACTCTAGAGAAACATTCCTCCTCTGGCATCACCCATTTTTTACTTCATTGCTAAGCCAGCTTTCCTCACTTTGCCTTTGGAGGTAATAAAAGAAATGCATTAAAGGTGAAAATGAATTTTAACCCCTGGACAAAAAGGCTCTGATACATGACATTTCTGAGATCCCTGAGAGCATTGCCGTGTTCCAAGCATGCCCAGTGCTCCTGCCATCCTCTGCCAAACGGCTCTCTGTACGGAATAACTGAAATCTTTTCCTGAGGGTGGATTAATCCCTTCCGTAAACCAGGCACATTTCCCCATCCAGTGACAGTCCAGCCTGTCCTGCAGGACAAACAGAAGAGGAGCAGTGCCAGCCTGGCCCCGTGCCGGGCCCCTGCGTGCCAGGGAAGGGCAGAGACCAAGCTCTGAGCCTCATCACTCACTTGCAGCCTTGCATGTTTTAAATGGTCCGTGCTTCACATTTTCTGACTCATTCGTGACATCTACCAAGTTGCCTGTATCAAATCTGTGCTAATAAAAATCAGCATGACAAAACACTGCCTTGTATATAAATAGCCGTGGGTTTCAGAGCGGTCGCTGAGTTTATAGTGCCAGATTCAGTTGTTCACACTTTGCCACTTGGTTTCCACCGCAGTATGTGAACTTACCACGCAAGTGGCCAATTAAAGAGAGTCTGTTAAGGTCCGAGGAGTCTTTTGATAAAGGCTAGCAAGCATTTCAGCAAGAAAGTTAAAAGGAATTCCCCGAAACGCTGCAGCTCCCTTTATAGGGTTGTGGCTTGCCAAGCAGAACGGATTGTTAATGTAGAAAATCCAGTTTAAAGCTTAAAAAAAACCCCCAAAACAAAACAAAACAACAAAAACCCAAAATCAAAACAACACCCAAACAAAACAAAACACACACAGAAAAAAACAACCCCAAACAAACAAAACCCCAAACCCACCCCACTTCTTCTTCAACCAAATAATCTAAACACGACTGGGACAGTGCAGAATTGTAACCCCTAGCTGCTTTCAGGCAATACAATGTGCAGAAAGGAGGCACAGCACGATTTCAGCTTCCAGCACACCAGCTGTGATTTACAAATTTCAAACAAGAAATATTACCCTGAACTGTTTGGCTTAAAAAGTGATTATTTATAAAAAATAGCTTAATAACATGCCAAGAAACGTCTGCAGCCAGTCACTTAAGGCAGAGACTTAATAGGAAACAATGCCAATTTCTTATATTGTAAGTTTTGTTGTACATTAAAAAGATGTGCTAGTGCTGTCGATAGAACAGATTGATTGTGGTTTCTTCATCTTTTTACAGATTACTTATAAATATTTGAAAATTTACAAAATTCAAACAAATGTTCCTGAAAACCGAGGCTGATTTTTTTTCCCCTTTCTGCAAGCATGTCAAAAAACGGTGCAATCCCTTTTGAGGGTGATATTAGAAGATATGTCTTGTCCATGCTAAAGACAAACAATGTTGTGAACTGTTTCTTAGCAAAGTCCTCCTCTGCTAATGGACCTGCAACTTGAACGGTCCTGTGCTGGGAGTGAAGAGAGTAAGTCAAATGAAGAAGACAGTTGCTAAAAGTTCTCTATGTGCTTTGTTACAGAGGCAGAAATGATATAGTGAGTGGAAGGTTTTTGAGGACAAAACAGCTCAGTGCCACGGTGGAGAATCAGATTCTAGTGTCAACTCTGTCAGCAGGTAACCTGTGATGTCAGCAACATGGTGCAACCACTGGCCCAGCCCTTCCTTTCTGAACACCCAACACGGCACCGCCAAGTGTGGTGAAGATGGTGAGCACTTGAAACTTAACCCAATAAATAAAATAAAAGTAGGAATGGGTGTTCATTTAGTGAACACCATCTGTACCAGGCTCCGAATGGGGAGTGGGGCAGAACTCCTCACAAAAATGGTGTTGCATGCCCAGATTTTAGTTGCATGGGCAATTTAAGTTAAGTTTTTTTTCTGAAATTCTGAGTGCTGGATTGACCTTGGGTACCTTCTAGTGTCATTCTGTGTGTGTACATGCAATTACATTTTCTTATGGGTAGATAGAGGAGTACTCATTCTCTATGACTCCCCAGGCTGTGCTGACCTTCACTATAGTTCATTCACACTACTTCATATAGGTTAAAGAAAGTGATGTTTGTACCAATTAACATATTCCAGATTCAAATTGGCTGCTAATCAGGTTACCTCTGAAGTACAAATCAGACCTTCACCAGCTTAAAGGTATTTGGCAAGTGTCAAAGCCACTTGGTAAAACTCTGTGGTTTCTGGGGAGCTACTATTTACATTCTTTTTCATTATCTCTGCAGCTACATCTGTTTGTTTCCAGTGCCTTCAAGAAAAGTGTTTGTAATGCTACTGGGGCCAATACAGCTGTTTAATGTCATTGAGGTTAAGGGTGCTCATGAGAAGAAAGGAAGTACTACCTGAGGGGTGAGCAACCATTAGAGAGGGGAGAGACCCTGAGCTTGTGGGGATCTTGTTAAAGAAGTTTAGAAGAAATGTCCAGCTGTGCAGCTCTGACTGAAAGACGCTCAGTAAGATTGAGAACTCATCCATGAGGAACATTTTGGAGTTTTTCTTAGACAACCATCTTTTATAATCTCTTTAACTTAGCCAGGTGATAAGTGGGTCCCTGCTTTGATCCCTGATCAGGTTGGGGATTGGATCCTTGCTCTGATCCCTGACTGGGCTGGAGATTGGGTCCTTGCTCTGATCCCTGACTGGGCTGGGGATTGCCCCCGGCTGGCTCACAGCTGAACAGCACAGTGGGATGGATGGCCTTCACAGGGCTCCTTCATCACCAAGCCAAAGCTGCTCCAGTGCCTCCCCATGCCCACCGTCAACACCAAACCCATCACCATCACAGACATTTCCCATCGGCAAGCCCTCTCCTGGCCCTGCAGCGGGGCAGCCCCACCCAGCCAGGAAAGACCAAGGAGAGCCTCAGCTCCTCCACCTGGCACCATCTGGGGTGAGGACCACCATTCTGCCAGGCATTGATGCCCCTCTCCTCTCCCTCCCGGCTAACACTAGCCAGCAGAGTGTCTCCGTATTACCTGGTGGGGAAAGGGCACGTTACAGCTCCCCTGTGCTCGCCTTCCATGCTGAATTCTCCTCCAAGAAACTCTGATGCTGCTCTGAGCGGGACCTTGTCCATGAGGAGTTACACATTAATCCAGGCAGTTAGGATTCTGTCTCACCCGTGTGGTCTGGCACTGGAGACAGAGTGTCTTTTTGTCGGTGCCTTTCCTTCAAATGAAGTTTGAGATAAGGGGGGTGATTTCCCTGGGCGTGAGGGTTGTGCCAGGTTACTGCCGTGTGACGACCTCAGGTCATCTGTGGTGCTTGCTTGTAACTTGGGCTGCAATTAGTTATATATCTTCCACAGCCACTAAGGAAAATTACCTTCGTTGCTTTTTCCCTTGGCTTTGACCTTCCTTCTCCAGGGCCAGGTGACTGGCACTGCCTTTCTCCAGCAGCCCTGCCCATGCCCGTCTTCCTCCTTGTATGCAGCAGGCTGCTTCTGCCCAGAAACATTCCACATTCAACCCAGCACCCTTCCTTCTTCCATGCCATCCTGTTTTGACACCTTTTCCTCTTGTTTTGCCACTTCTCCTTTTTCCTCATACTCCTGCTTTGATTTTCTACTCACCTTTTCTTATGCTTCTTAATTGCGTTACCTCCGATCGCTCTCCATTTGTCTTCCAGTTTTTGTACCCTTTCTCTTGAAATCTTTTGTTGGATTTTATTGTGGAGACCTTATGAATCATGTTATGGCCAAAGACACTCAAGCTTTACCACAGCAAGTACCTCAGACCTGCTGCAACTGGCATGGGTCGGAATACTGGTGATGCAAATTCTGCCAAAATGGGAGCAACTTGTACCTATAGTCAACCCCGTGACTCAGATTCGTACCTGCAGATATTAATAGGCATGGACTATCTGCTACACTCCTGTCAGGAAGGGTTTATTTTCATAGAATCATAGAATCATGGAATGGTTTGGGTTGGAAGGGACCTTTAGAAGTCATCTAGTCCAACCCTCTTGCAGTGAGTGGGGACATCTGCAATAAGATCAAGTTTCTAAGAGACCCGTCCAACATGACCTTGAATATTTCCAGGAATGAGGAACCTACCACCTCTATGGGCAACCTGTTCCAGTGTTTCACCACCTTCAGCGTAAAAAGAATTCTTAATCTATCCTCTTTGAGTTTAAAGCTCTTTTGTACTGCTCTTGTCACATTTAAAGCTCTTTTGTAATGCCCTTGGTTTTCATCTTCCGCATTAAGCTCAACCTCCTTTTCAGGTTAGCATAAAACTTCTCACTTGCCTGTGGTTTATTTTGACTACAAAACTCCTTTCCCTCGGTCCTTTGCAGTTCCTGTCCCCAATCTCTGAGGGTTTCAAAGGTAACCAAACCAGCTTTCAGTGAGCCATGGCCGAGCTACGGCTGTGAAGAGTTCAACACGTGCATCTACCTGAGGAACAAGGTGTATCAGCCACAATCTGCCATGGAAGAAGGATTAGAACATCAAGGGTCTGTTTACCAGCCAGAAAAGCATAAAGAACAGGTCCTTTGTGCTCCCTGATACGTTATCAGATGTGATTCACTGGATCATATCTGCTTTGACAATCATAGTGTGGGCAATTCAGCACAGGGGTTTTTAGCCTGGTCAAGGAAAAGCATTAGAACTATATAAGTTGTAAATATAACCATGATAGTCTTATGATGTGCAAAGAGTTTATGCCTCGATGGAATAATCAAAGCAAATTGCATTTTGGGCAGACAGGTATCGATATGGACGGCCATCTCTACCCATAGCTTTGTGTTAAACAGTGATTGTATTTGAAAGAATCTGAAGTCAGAAACACTGCTGAGGTCAGCTCTAGAAACGGAAGCCTAAGAAATTGCACCGTAAGATAAACTAAAAGTCTTTGACCTCAAAGTTCAGGAATTTAGCATCTTCCACAATTCTTTATTCTCGTAACACTAGTCACATCCAAGAGAGTCACTTGTTTTGAATTAAATATTGTTGTTTATTTTGCTCATTTAAATATATATATATACAAAATTTAAATGATAGATTTCTAGCCATAAACTATTATATTTCATACCTTGGCAAATAAATCCTGGAGTTAATATTTTGGACTAATGATTAGTAAATAGCAAAGCCTGTGACTTCATGGAATGAGGAACTTCATATGATCGTCCCTCAGGCTGAACTAGACTAGGGCTTGTTCAGTAAATGTTATAACTTTAGAATACATCTTAGTCCAAAATATGAAATAAAAGAGTAAATTCTCTAGTGAATAAAAGCTGAAAAAATATCAAATACCTCTTTCAGGTTTTAATTGGTGGAAAAAAAGGATCTCCTGGTACTTTCTGCTTACAAGTCAGGTGAGTGTGGATTAGTGACCTCACAGAATGAGGGAATGGATGTTCTTGGAAGTACGTTCTGTGCTAATAGTTTAAAGCTCAGTGTTTAAACAAACTTTTTTCTCTCCTGCAGAAGAATCACAGAAAATAAATAAGGCTACCGGTGCAGTCACGAATGACCCACACTGAATTAGAGATTAATAGTGATTAAAATGTCCTGCTGTAATCACCTCGTTGTACAGGAAGGTGAACAGATGCAACACCAAGGACTATATCTGCATTTAATAAAAACTTTTATGTGTTCAGGTGAGTACCACAGCTGCAGGCTGAGAATTACCATACTCACTTCTCCTGGTGACATACATCTGAGGATACTTTCCATTAGATTTTTGGAGAATGACGCAGTATAAATTTGCATTTCTTCACTGTTTGCACTCTCCAAAAACTAATTAAGGAAAATATGGGAGCAAATATGCAGCTGCTTGCCAATTTGTTCTGATTCTGTTCGTAAGAGCTTCAAACGTGCTGTCCTCTCCATTCTGCAGAAAGCCCCACTAGCTTTACAAACATCTACTGATTTCCAGGGACAGAGTCAGGTACCCACCTGTACAAGTTGCTGCCTTAACAGAATTGCCTTTACATGTGACCAACAATAAAAATCTCTCTTTATGTTGGTGGTGGGAGTGCACTAAAGGGTATATTCCTGATAAAAAGGAAGAGTGCATGAACTGTCAATCATAAATCCACATTTAAGGCAGAACCAGCACAGGTTCTTGATACACTCAACTGAAGGATCACGTCAAAATACAACAGCCACAGCTCTATGAACGTGTCTATAGATATAAACATATATAACTACTTAAAAATACCTCTGCTAGCTATCAATATCTATTCACTTTTTACCTTTTATGGGGATCTAGGAAATTCACTGAAGTTTACAGTTTACAACTATGTTCAAAACAGTGACACTAGGGGAGAATCCACTCAATTATTCTGATAAACTATTAATGCTAATAGTCAGTGCTAATTCATTTTATAAATGACATAAGCACTTAAAAATTGAGCTACTACAGAAACCTGTTTAATCACACACAGCTTCAGGATATTTTTGTGGCTTTCCCTTCTATTTTCTGTAAATAAAATCCACTTGTAAGTTAATGGAGATAATCAGTAAGACCAATTTAGTTTTTAATAAATAGAGAACCGCAACAACGTTCAGAATAAAATGATGCTCAACAAAGAAGAGCTTGCGGTAAAAATGTTCCTTTGTGTCTGCTAAGGAGATTACAAGGTTATAATTTGTAAAATAAGCATATTCCTGTTAATTAAATTAAGGACTTGGGCTGCATAAGCAAATACCAATCACAGGAGAGAAAGAGAGAGGGATGCTGAGTTTCACACATAATTTGTTCCTGGCTACTTAGCGGGGCTGTGACAGACATTCGCTAAGTAGAAAGCAAACATTTACTATTTAGTTCACCTATCCAGCTAACACCTATAAGCCTCTATTAGCAAAAGCTGCCTCCTTTGGCAGAGGGGATGGTTTGTTGTGAAAAACTTTTACCGTGATGGCTTTAAAAGAGCATGTGCTGCTAATTTTAAGATGTAGCACCGCTAAGTAACAAACTTAAGAGTTTTATAAGTTGCAGTATACTTTATATTGCAGCCCTGATGCAAGTCTACGGAAGTGAGTAGGGAAGCTTCTATTCAGTAAATTCAAGCTCTAAATCAGGAGCTGGAAAGGAAATATCCCCAGCACGTCCCCCCAGATATCTATATCAAAATAATCCTTATAGGGTTTGGAACAGAACTTCCCCACAGTGTCTGCCCCCGAAATGCTCAGGTAAACGGCAGTCCCTCTTCGCCCAGGAGGAATGGGCTTGCTCCATCCAGCTCTCTCAGAGGAGTAACCCATGCCCAAGGCAAGATCCAGGGCAAAACAAGCCATATACCCCCAAAGAAGCAGGGAACTCCCTTTTGAGGATTCATAGCTGCACATCCGGCTCATGCCGCTGCCCTACGACTTGCAACTTCGGCTAACTGCATTCAACAAGGAGTCTTGTCTTTGGGAGGCATTAATGCAGTTTTGCTAAATGTCAGCTCAAAATCGTGGCGGCCAAAACAAAGCGGGAGGAATGCTGTGTCATGGCATGGGCTGCGAACTGGCAGAGCGCGCTGAAAATAACAAAGCGATCGCAGCTGAAGTTTTGCAGGAATGTGGTCCTGGGGAGGAGAAGGGGAGGGAGGACTGGTGGACTTGGACGGGAACTGGCTGTTTGAAATGCTGGCGGAGATACAGCCCTTTTTAGAAACGGGAGGATAAAATGGGAGATTCCCTCATTTCTGTGTTTATTTACGAGAAATAAACGTAACGGGTGGGCACTGAGGTAGTAAACGCGTTATTTAGATGGTACCCCAGAGAGATGAGCTGGTGAATTGCTGCTACACGTTCTGCCAGTTTGGTCTAAAAGCTCTGCATAAATAGGTTTTAATTGTGTAATTATCCATTCATCGTATTTTCTTTCTATTTCTATCCTGGGCTAAATTCAACAGAGTAATCAACCACAGGGTATTTACCTGTGTCATTCACCAAAGGGCATCAGCATTTAAATGAGCTCAGATACAGAGTCATAGAGCTGCTAACTGGGATATGAAACTTCCTGCTTTCACTAGCCGTAGTATCAATATGTGACACTAAGAATTTTTCCATAACCATTGCTGCCATAAAGCAGTTTTTGAATCACAATGTAATTTTGTCACTCCTTATATGCACTGAAGTTGAATCTAGAAGTAAAAGGTACTTAAATAAAAGGCTAGAGAGACTGAATTTAATAAGATATGTGTCCAAACTGACCCCACCATGTCTCCTTTGATTGGCAGCATATCCTCAGCCCTTTCACAGTGGGCTGGGGGCACTCAGCACTGCAGCAAAGCCTTCACGTGCTCCTCAGCAGGTCTTGAATCAGAACAAATGCCGGTCCCCAGCCCCAGCTATTCCTATGGCAACACGGCCAGATTGCTCATGCTTTGAAGGTGAGTAAAAAGAAAATGAATAAAACAACCACCAAAGCAAGTAACAAGTTAACAACATACAATTTCAAGCGAGCTAAAGAAGAAGAAAGAGTGACATTTATAAGTGATGTGCGTCCTGCTGATCTTTTGCAAAACCAGCTGCGAAACGTAGCTGTGATGTCTGTTCATAGCTAGGTGTGCAGGCTTCCAGATGTGCAAGCGTAAAGCCCACAGACATCAAAAGGACTAACATTCAAAACCATTACCTGAACACCACCTTTATGTATTTCAAAGGGAAACCAGCTGAGCATTCCCTGTAATTGCTATCTCGCAGCATCCCTTTAATGATGCAGCTAGTACAGGATCGGCGTGTTAGCGAAATAGAGTGCTGGCATTTTCTTTTCTTCTTCTCCTGTCCCTGGGATCCCTCCCAGCCTTGCTGTCCACGTGGGGGATCGAATAGGATTACACAGCAGCGTCAAGTAGAAAAAGGCAGACTCAGCAAAGCCGTCAAGGGGTATGGTGGGCAAAATCTGTGGTCGTAAACTGGAAATGTTGGAAGAAGGCCAGCGCTCAAATCTCAGGATAAGGGGAAACACGAGCTGATAAACCCCTCACAACTGCATTTGGTATTTTGTCATTGGGTTACTTTGCTTTCTGGAGCTTAAGAAGTCACCTCGCAGCTCAGGATGGTTGAATGTGACATGACAGTGACAAATGGGACTTTGTAAATTGCCTACAAAGAACGGGCATCACTTTTATTAACTGATTAACCTGTGATTGCTTACACAAACAGCAGCCAGTGGACACTTTCTAATATGAATCTAAGGTTGTGACTGGAACCTCTTTCGAAGAGAAAAACTGTTGAACTTTCTATATTTAGGATGTGCATGCACATGGTATTTCCAACCCTTCTGGGCAAGTGACTCCCTAATTAATACCATGGCATTTCTGCACCTTGGGTGAGTAACCAACACTTTTAAAAATGACTGAGAGTTGTGTTTCCAAAGCATTCATGATCAACCATCCAAAGCAATGATATTTTTCCTCCATAGCATTCACAGAGAATGATTTGGCAATTATAATTGTAACTGTCAACAACTCAGTGGATAAAAAATTATGACTGGATACTTCTTTGTTGCTTTATCCAGCTTTTCTTCTCTTATGTTAGCGTAGCAGAGAATCAAGGAGGGACAGAAGGTTTTCTTTAGACAGGAGATTTAAGACCCACATGAGTCTTAACAAAACCCACATGAGTTTTAACAAAACCATTAAGGAAGTACCTTGTCCTGTGATCCCATGGATGAGAAATTAATTGCAGAATTATCTCCAACCTGCTGTATTGCATTCCAGAGAAGGTTCATTCTTTAAACTCTGACTCTATCTTCTATAGTCCCACAAAAGTCTCAAAAGTGTAAGCCAGTTGTAAACAGGAACAGCTGCCCACAATATTTCTGAGATACGTGACCTGCCTCATTTCCCTCTTATGACTTTGCACAATTTGCAGTTTTCTGGCTGGCAAGACTGCAATTTTCCCAAGAGGAAATTCAGGGGTTTTGCCACAGACTTCATCCCTTTTGATCCATTTGTTTTTTTTTCTTTTTTTTTTTTTTTTTTTTTTTTTCTTTTTCAATCTATAAGCCTGCTTTGCATAGCTACCTTGGTAGCTTTCCCACAAGTAAATAAGAAGTCGATGATAATCCTCTCCATAATTCCTCAGACCTACTTCAGAAACCTGAGAACAAAGAGCTAGAAATCACCTTGTAAACAGAGAGCAGGCAGACTGATATAAAAACTCAGGTGGAAGAATTATCTGCAGTTTGGTTCAAACTCTTCACTTCATTAGCCTAAACTGGCAGGGCAGTGAATAGGGATGTGAAGGACAGAGTCAGAGCATCAAAAGTGCATAATAAATTATATGTATTTATATACATAGAGATACAATATATTATTTTATATATTATATTACATT
>WTSP01025448.1:4973-18474 GCA_025331215.1 Actenoides lindsayi | reverse complement strand
CATCCAACCTGGCCTTGAACACTTCCAGGGATGGGACACCCACAGTTTCTCTGGGCAACTTGTTCTAGTGTCTCATCACCCTGCTAGTAAAGAATTTCTTCCTAATATCTAAATCTACTCTCTTTCAAATCCATGACACCTTGTCATATCCCTACGCTCCCTGATGAAGGGTCCCTCCCAATCTTTTCTGTAGCCCCCTTTAAGTACTGGAAGGACTCTGTAAGATCTCCCTGGGGCTCTTCCACCCACTGCAGCCCATGGGCTGAGAGGGGGTCCTGGCTAGATGGGTTTTTTGACTAACCCTCTGCCCTTGCAGCACTGATTTCCCCTGCCAGGCTGCCAAAGCACCACCACCAACCTGGAGGTTAGGTCACATCCCCATCCCACCATGAGGCCACGGCGGGAGCTGGTGAAATGTCTCAGCGAGGCAAATCCTCGGCTGCCTACATCTGCGGTGGGCAGTGGTCCAGGCACGTGGCACGCACCCAACACAGCAGGGACCCCAGCACCCACCCACTCCCCTGGGAAGGTGCTGCAGTTCTTGGTCTCCCCCCAGTGACCAGACCACAAATAACAAAAGTGTCAGGTTTGGCTCACGCACTGGAGGTTCCCAGCACCGTGAGCAGAGCTCCTGGCTCCCAGGCCGGGCAGATTATTACCAGGTAATTGTACTAATACTTATTTCCCCGGATCCTCTCAATGAGCGAAGGCTTCTCACTGGTGTGGTGGCTTCTTTTTGCTTTTTTTTTGGAAGCAAGACCCTATTTCCCCCCATACGTCAGGACTCAAAACGTATATGTTCATTCATTAAGGAGCAACGACACCACTGTGGCAAATGACCTGTCAACAGAGTTGTGGCAGGAAGTAAGTCACTGCCTCCGAGCCTGCGCTCTTAATGTAATTAAAGTCCTCTGCTTGAAATTCGTTGCTAATTAATATTCATGCTCTGTTCCCCATCTGCCATTCTCACGTTGCTGGTTCCTTCTGAGATTGATCAGAGGGTAATTAAGGTGATGAGCAGACAGAGGAGAAGCGGGGTGGCTGGGCTGGTGGGAATGGGTTGCATCAGCTTTTGGTAAGGGAGCAGAATTGCACCCTGGACCCTGGCTGCTCTTAGACGGAATGGGAAAAGCATCATCCTGATCTGTCAGTGTGGATCCTGAGAGGATCAGATACCCGTGGGAACAGCCACAACTCCTGTGCCAAAACTGCCAAAATCAGGTACACACTGTCCACCACTTTGGGTGAGAAAGAAGTCTCCATGTGCCATCCTGCTGAGCATTCAGGCTGCTGTGAGTAAATGCAGTGCTCTACAGCCTGATGATGCCAGGCTGGAGACATGTCCTGTAGTGGCCCTGTTTCACCTCACTACTCCATTTCCAGATGTTGGAGAAGTGTCCTTCACTGTGACCCTGTACTGCCCCGTTGCCCCATCTCCATCCGGAGATGCCAGAGATGAGCAACCTTTGAAATTAAGGGCACTGCATGCACTGCAAAACCTCCTGAAGACTCTTCCTGTTTCCAGGATGCAACCGGGAATAACTGGTGATCTCTGGTCAGTGCAGACAGGTAAGCAGCTGGAAGGTAGGTCTTGCAGCCAGCCTCCTTCAGCAGGACACTGTCCCTCTCCCTTTTCTGGGCACCTCTTCTTCCCAGGAAAGGTGGCATGGGGACATGGCATCTGAAGATCAAGGCTCCCAAAGGACCAGAGGGACTGGGCTCTCAGCTAAGCCCCAGGTGCTCAGTGACCCCAGTTCTGTTGCAGGTGCACTACGAGTGGGGTTTCCTCAATTAACAAAGCCCATTTCAAACAGGTCTTGGATCCTTAAACACAATCGTGGGGCTCAAATCGGACACACCCCGCTTCGAAAGCCATGTCCCGCTAGCCCCTCCTGTTTATATAGGAACAATCAAAGTGATTTATTCATCCGCCTAAAGCGCGGTTGCTCTTTGACCGTCCATCCATTATCCTTATCTATCTGTCCTAGTTAGGAGCCGAGCAATCCATCTTACCCAACCTAATGTATGCCAAACGACTCGGCGAGCCGCCGCGCTCCAAGCGGGCTCTGCTTGGGGCAGACGCGGGGCCTGGTTTGCAGCAGCGCTAACGCAATTGCACTGACGTCAACCAGAGCTGCCCGCCAGTCAACCTCCTCGAAAATTAAAGCCCAGGATGGGCAGCCCTGAGGCAGGCACTTGGAGGGATCTGAAGCCGTAATCGGGACCGGCTCTGGCACCGGGTTCACCGTGCAACAAGTGGACCCTGTGCGCCATGGGTGTACAAAGAGACTGTTTTAACACAGAGAACTTCCTTCTTTCTCCTGATGAAATTGCAGAAGGCGGTGTGGTCCTGGGGCAGCATCTTCACAGAATCGTAGAATCACAGATTCATCTAGGTTGGAAGAGACTTGTAAGATCATTGAATGCAACTGGTAACCCAGCACTGTCAGGTCACCACATGGCCCTCAGCACCACATCTCCATGGCTTTGAAACCCCTGCAGTGATGGGGACTCCACCACTGCCCTGGACAGACTGGGACAGGCCTTCACAACCTTTTCTATGAAGACATTTTTCCTCATGTCCAACCTAAACCTCCCTTGGTGTAACTTGAGGCCTTCTCCTCTCGTTCTATTGCTTGTTCCCTGGGAGAAGAGACCAACCCCACCTGGCTCCAACTACCTTTGAGGGAGTTGTCTAGAGTGAGAAGGTCTCCCCTGACCCTCCTTTTCTCCAGGCTGAGTTCCCTCACAAGACGTGCTCTAGACCTTTCCCCAGCTTTCTTGCCCTTCTTTGGACACTTCTTATTTGTGATGAAAAGTCTGTGCTGCTCCTGTGCATCATGAGCATGCAGCTGCACTCAGGGTCTCCAGCTGTCCCTGCCTGGGACGTTGCAGACAGGCAGCACCTTGTCCAGCCTCGCCTGGAATGTTCCCAGGGATAGGGTATCTACCACCCTTCTGGGAAACCTGGGCCAGTGTCTCACCACACTCTGCGTAAAATATTTCTTCCTTCTCTCCATTTTCAATCTCCCTCTTTTAGTTTAAAACCATCATTCCTTGTCCTGTCACAACAGGCCCTGATAAAAAGATTGTCCCCATCTTTCTGATAGGCCCCAAGAAAGATAGGGAAAGATGATCTTTAAGGTCCCTTCCAACTCAAACCATTCTGTGATCTATGACCACGAGAAATGTGCTCAGAAAATGTGTCACCACCTCCCTTCTCATCTTTCATCAGAGACAAGTGTTTGTGACAGGCTGAAAGTGCCTGTAAGCACCTTATCTGCAGCAGGTGGATGCCCAGCAAGGAGAAATGGGGTCCCTGCTCCCTGTCCCACTGTCTGTCCCCATCCTGGACTCTACAGGGACTGTTCAATCCCACGGCTATGGATGGGAGAGTCTGAGGCTCAGTCATGCAGGAGACATGGAGGGTCTCCGTCCTGCAGGGAACATGGCTCAGGGAGGATGGCACTGGAACTGTGCCACCTCAACACGTACCATCACAGAGCTACCTGCACTTCTTGTTTAGCAGGTTGAGTGACTGCTGTTGAAACTTTCACCTAAAAAAACCCCCAAGTTTAGAAGCTTAATTAATCTACGAAGGGCACTGTGACCCTTTAAGGAAACAAGGTGGGGTTTGTACCTAAAAAAGGTTGAGAGTATGGTCCCATCAAGAAGGGCCTCTCTTGCCAAATTTCCCCACCCCACATGAAGCCCAGAGTGTGACACCTTTCCAAAGGAGGTGTTTGGCTGCTGTCGTTTGTCTCTTGGAAAAAGCTGGCCCAGTTTGGCTGAAGTTTTCCAGAAAAGTTCAGGTCAAGGTAAATCCCTGGGAGAAAATTTCTGCCTAAATGGCCACATTTTGACATTGTTCTAAGCAATGGGAAACCCAGCCCTACAATGGGAAGTAACCTTGGTAACAAGCAGTGTTATCCATGCTGCCTACAATGAAATAATTAATTCTCATTAATTTGCCCTCTTTCCCTTTGAAGAGGATTTCCAGACCGGGGTGGGAGGGAAGACAGAAAAAAAAAGAGAAGAAAGCAATGAAATTAGCCAATCCCCTCCGGACTCAAATTGCTCCAGATCTGTGCAATGACATCTGGCAGAGCAAGGAGAGGTGTGAAGTGCTGTGGTCAGGAGACCTGTGAGCTCATCTAATAAACAAGAGAAAGGTTCTTGCCACTGCAGACTCTGAGCAGGACCTTCCAGGGTTGGGTAATAGAGGAAGCTCCTGGGTCATGGAGGAATAGCAGGGTGTGGTGGGAGTAAGTCACCGGCACTTCCAAAAAACATAGTTCTGGAGAGTGAAAAGCAGGTATTTTCATGGTATTTGAGACAACTTTCATCTATGTGGGGTGGGCAAGCAACACTCTTGCATCAGGATTCTCCATAGCATTGGTAAGTCATGTTTACAGCCTGTCTGAGAGCAGGAATCATCACATTTTTGTGAAAGAGCTTGTTTTTGAAAGATTTTCAGCCGGAGCAATTCATGGCTTGGATTATGCAGAGAAGCTCCAGGTAAGCACCTAAAATCTGGAGAAACAAGCAGACCTAGACCCTCAAGGCCAGTGCCCACAGCTGGGTACAAGGATGCATGGTTTGAATCTGTATTTCTGCAGCCAGATTGGTAGGTTGAAGCAAGGCAAGATGACCTCCCTGACCACACACCTTCTCCTGTGTTGCCCTGGTTGGACAGGGGCACAGGTATTGAGCATCACTGCCAACACTGCAACAGCCCTCAGGCAGTCTGAGCCAGAGTGCCACCAATACATTTCAAGCCACGACCAGCTGCCTTCTAGAAATTCCTGGCTAGATAGTGCCAAAAGATCACCCACGTTCAACGAATTTAGTGCGCTGTTGTGTCAGATGACTCTGTCCACAAGCCAGGGTGACTTCATAGCTGGTGTCAGCATGGGGACAATTACCATGTGCTCAGAGAGAAGTCCACAAGCTAAAGAGATGCTCTTGTGCAGTGAATCTGTTTTCACTGAGCTTAAGTCAAGCAATGAAATATTCATAGGACACTAAAGCAGTGGGCTCACCGGCCGCCTTCTTATGGGAATTCAATAATCCTGGAGACAGCCTTAATTCAATATTCAAAAAGCCTCTTTCCCTCTCTCTCTCCATCTCCCCGCTGTCTCTTTGGGTTCAGAGATCTTTTCAGAAACCTCAGTTTTATGCACTCGATGCATTAATGGAGAATGATGGAGAGGAAGAACGGAGAAAGGAGGAGTGGGAGTGCAAGGATGAGGACCCCAGTTTCTGGTCCCCAGGTAGCCTGGTGATGTTTGGCTGGATGACCCAAACCAGCTCTACCTCAAGGCACTTCTGCATGGCTTTTTTGGGGTTGGACCTATGCTTGTCCTCAGACATGGCTGGTTAAGAGTCAGATCGGGTCCAAGAGACGTGTAACCATGGTAGTGTGGTCCTTTGCTTCCACCAAGAGACCTGCTAAGAAACAGCCTGCTCAACTGTGGTGCAATGCTGTCAGGACTGGGGCCACTTTTGGTTTGTCATCTGTACTGTGGAAAAAAAACCCTAAACACCAGAGATGGAGCCTTTGTCCACTCGTGTGGACTGGAAATTGGGAAAGTTGGCTCTAGATGCTCATGAGGGGTAAAGCCTTGTGGCTCCAATGACATGGGTGTTGTTCATGTGGACATTCATCCTCACCTGGGGTGAGGACAATGGATGCTGGAAGGGCTCCAATGAGCCATTACAGTGCTCCTGGCTTGCCCCACTGTTGCTACAACTCTCAATCCCTATTCTAAAAGGGCAACACTAACATCCTCTTCCCCACTTCAAAGAGAGCAAAGACCAATCTGTGAACCTCTTCCCAGAGGTCATATTTTGGGTGGAATTGCACGGAGCTAACCCCCAGAAGCCAATACTGACACACAACTGCTCCATGACAGGAGACAGTCGCTGCTTCATGCTGCAGCCAGGGAGGAGGGAGCTGTAGCTCTGCTGGTAGGATGTTTCTGCCCATTTTAAAGAGGACTGATACTCAAGGATGCAACCAAAGCTCCTCCAGCCTTTGATAGGCTAGGACACTGCTTGTTGCTCTTCTTAAGGCACAAAAGGGGAGGGCACCAAAGGATACAAGCAGCAGGAGGTGGCTTTCCACACCATCCAATGATGCTACAGGTTTGGGATGTTGTGGGTGCTGAAGTTTCACATGGTTCAGACAAATCCAGGGAAGAAAGTCCCCCACAGTGACCCACTTGTCATCTACAGCTTTGGATGGCAACGCTCTACATGCATTGCAGCAAAGGGGAGATTCAGAAGAACAACAGTTTTCCAAGCACTTAGTGAGGTATTTTTCCCCGTCTTAGAATCCTTTCCCTAAGAGTATTTAAAATCAAATTTACTCCACAATGCATTGGTTATTTGGTTTCTTCTGGCATTTCTCCGTCACGAATGTCCTCAAGCAGATCAGTTTCAACCTTCAGAAAACCTCTCTAATTAGCATTTGATCTTGTCAGGCTCTTTTTATAGCCACTCTTAAAGCAAAGTGGAAGCCACCCAATGGCTACCTGCCACACTGGGGGATGCAGGCAGATACCAGCTACCTGGGCAGAGCACAGACCCCATGCAGGAAGCTCCAAAGCACCAGTGATAGACAGAAACTGGGAGAGATGCACAAAAATTGGTTCCATGTTCACATCTCAGGGTGAGGATGGGGAGCTCTGCACTGCTCTGAGATGCTCTGCATCTCCAAGGCCAGGTGGGAGCTCTCTGGGGAAAAGCAAGATGCTTTATCCCATAGCAGAGAAGGTGGCTGGGTGCTTAGTGGGTACCAGCACCCTGGCTCAGGGGCTGCGATGGTGCATCCTGCAGAAGGAGAGGATGATCAGAATGCCCACAAGTCACCTTCTGCATTAGCAAGGCCTCAGCCAAACTGCAACAGAGACCTGATGTACTGCCTTCTCTTTCCAAGGGCAGGGTGGGATTGATTTATTTCTTACTTTATTCCAGCATCTCCAGGCCTGACACTGATCATACAAACACAGAGAAGATCCCCTTTCTTCCTGCTCATCCTTTATAGATTCTGGTTCCAGCTGTACTTGGAATTTTTTATTTTTATTTTTTTTTTAAAACACTTTCTGGCAAATCACCAGTTCCACAGATGACTGTTTTGGAGCAGACTTCTCTGTGCATTTGGAGCCAGTGCAAGTCTCCTGATGGGCTCTCAGGAAGCCGTCACCTCTCTGCTGGTGCTCAAGGTGCATCTCAGCCATGTAATCCTATAACACTCACTCTTCACCCCATCTGCCAGTGGTTTGGGGCAACCCTCTCCCCTTTCTGTCTTCAAGCCAAATGGAACAGTTGGACCACATCTCCAAAGGGATACAGGGATCTCCTGCTTCTGGGGCACCTGAAGTCACCTGATACATGAAGACAAGCAGTACACCCAAAAGAGGCTCCCAAAAGGCACTGCTGATTCACAGTCAAACAGGAATCTGATGGTGTCAGGCTCAAACTTTTCCTTGTCTGATGTAATATCTCAATATACAGCATGGCAAACCAAACCACAACCCCACTGTAGATACAGCTATAGTGCCAGGGCATCTGTGTGCACCCAGGCTGGAGAGGTGAGGCAACCAACCACAGCAACATGTCACTGTAGGTACATACCCAGTGACTGGAAAACTAGCTGTTTTGCAATAAACAGACACAATGAAGCTTAGGTTTCTCTAGATTTTGTCTCTTACACTTTGACTCCCAGCTTCAGAGATCTAAGCTAAGCCTTTTCTCTGCTTGTGGTGTTGACTTTCATGACAACACCCTTGGTGAACACCAGAATATAGTTGCTGGAACTTGCAGACCACACAGAGCAGAACAAAATGTACACTGAAGTTTCAGGTGTGAAAGCAGATTATAAAGCAAGTCTAAACAGGGTGACACGGGAGATGTGGCAGAGCAGGGATGGGATATAGGGTCTACAGTAAAGCCCCCCACCTCACCTTGATCCCTTTCTTCTCAAGGACAGCTTGAAAAACCTGAAGATCTCCCTTTGCCCAAAACACCTGTTACTCCATAGGTCTTGGGCTGATGGTGGGTGAACAACCCACTCTGCTCCCATGCAGCAATGCATGCCAGGGTGTTCATGCAACCCTAGATTCTGTCTCAATAAACTGCAACCCCTTTGACCCCCCAAGGTGGAACCACCCACAGACCCATGAGCCTTCCAAGAACTCCTCTGCAAGGAATAACATCACTGATGGATGTTGCCTGTCCGCGTGAATCGCCTGCCAGTAGGTCACGAATTACTCAGATGCGTCCATTATCCCAAATTATTCCCTGATTCACACAGGAGCTTACGCAGGAGCTCCTTGATTAGATTCCTCAGTATCGAACACCCTGGCTCATTGGCCTGACCTTCTCATCCACGTAAGACTCCAGGCCATAAAGCATTCTTATCCAAAATCTTGACCTTATGTTTAATTTTATCACCGTTGACGTTAACGGAGGTTAATTAGGCTTGAGTACACGCTGGAAGTAAAGCTTTCCTGTACCAGGGCATCTGTGCATTTCCCTACACTGAATGATGACCTGAATTCAAGGATGCCTTTTCCCTGGCTTTGACAGGCTTCAGCTTGGCACACACCTAATTCCTGGAATCAGTTCTCCACAACTGACATGGATGAATCAATCATTTGCTTTCTGAACATGTTCCACAGAATTCCCTCAGCCTTCAACACACTGGCAGGCTTTCCAACCAGAAAATTAGTTGGCTCAATAGTTCTTGGGATAGCGAGCACCCTGAGTACAGTTCCTGCCTGGAAACCAATGGATTTAAATACTCAAAGTGAACTTTCATGGAATGATTATTTTTTTTTCAGCAGTTTCCCCATCTTGGTGAGAACCAAGGTTTGTGGGCAGAGGGTAACTGAAAAGGAAGTGTGCACAAGGGTCAGTGCATGGACAGTCTAGAGAGGGTTTTTATAGGTTCAGCAGACCTCTGGGTACCTGACCTCACCTGTGTGGTTCCATGGAAAATCCCTGTAGCACTCAGGTTGAATGCACCCCACCTTAGATCTGTGTAAGGTTGGTTGGCTTACTTGATCATCTAAAACAAGAAAATCAGCCAGGCATCCTCTCTGATGAGTGACAAGATGAGCAAGAGTTCAGTCCAGAAGTTATCCCAGGCATCTGAGGTGACTGGCTTAGATGGGATGAGTCACTCAGATGCTCATTCAGTCCTTTGGCCATCAAAGAATCTTGGACAACAGCTTTTGCTACAACCAGCTTTTGGATGGTTGAATCGAATCCCACCCCTTGACTCCAACCTGTAGCTTTGCAAGTCTCCCCTGCTTTCCAAACATCCCTGTCTCCAAGATCCACTTCCATACATTATCCTCCAGAGCTGAGGACAGGAGAAAGCACTGTCAACAAAGTTGCGAGAGAGGAACCAGTTCATGGGGCAAACATCATTTGGCATTGCCCCCACAGTTGCTTTAGCAGCAAGGTTGGATGCTTCTGCCAGTGATGGGGGACTTCCTACAACATCTCCTACTACTGTACTTTTTTCCTGGCAGAAAGGAGTTTCCTCAGGTCTTCTTAATTCTTTTGCTGCAGTTTAAACTAATCCCTTCCTGCCTATTCCTCAAGGTACAGTTTATTCCTTCTCTGGCTTCATGGGTGTTTTTGGAGCCTGGTTTTATACCTCCTCTGTTGTCTTTGCTCTTGGTGAAACTGCCCCAGCTCCCTGGTCTCCCCGTGCTGGCTAGTTTTTCCATACTTAGTAAGATTTCAGTGTTCCTGAGGCAGCTGAAAACAAGTTCCTGACAGCTCCACAAACTGATTATCAGCATCCAAACCAGAAGCCCAAACTCTGGTGAATTAGCTGGGAGTAGCCCTGCAGAGAAGGACTTGGGGATACTGGCAGGTGGAAAGTTCAACATGAGCTAGCAATGCCTGTTTGCAGTCCAGAAGCCAATCCTGTCCTGGCTACTTCACCAGCAGCCTGGACAGCAGATCAAAAGAGGTGATGGTCCCCCTCTGCTCTGTTCTCATGAAGCCTGTCCTATCATTAGAGGCCAAGGGGTAACAGCTTTAAACTACAAGGTAGATCTAGGGAAGACGTTTCTTAAAGAATTAAGACCAATCCTCTTAATGAGGGTGGTGACAGTAGAAGAGGTTGCCCAGGGAAGTTGTGGATACCCCATCCCTGGAACCATTCCAGGTCAGGCTGGACAGGGCTTTGAGCAACCTGCTCTAGTTGCAGATGTTTGTGTTCCTTTCGGGGGGGCTGGACTAGGTCTTTAAAGGTCCCTTCCAACCCAAACCATTCTATGATCCTCAGACTACAATTTAGACTTTAATAGATGGCTCTGCTTGCCTAGAGATGCCCACCTCTAAAGCCTGATAGGGAAGGTGAGTGGGGCATCCACAGCACCTCTGGCAATCACATCAGACTAGCTTGCATGCCAGCAGTGGTCTGGGGGAAGCTAAAGTCTCATCACTGGGCCAGATGCAGGCATTTATGTAGTGGCATAATGTAGAACATGCTTGCAAAGAGGAATGAATCATTTTTGCCTACCTTTAATTGTTGAACACTGCCTCTCTCTGCAAACTACTCATGAATAGATGACAACTTTCCCTAATTTAGTCATTAGTCCTAATTATTCACTCCATCTCTCCTATTAATAACATGCAGTCAGCAGACTGACAGTAAAGGGCTCCCTGCAATTATTTTGCTCAGTGAAGTCTGAAGCACAAGCTGCACCAGGTATTTCTGATGGGGCACAGATTGCACAGCATGTTTTTGTCTACCCAAAAACCCCAGAACCGTATTGCTGGTGTCAACACCCTCATTTGCCAAACAAACACGTGCCAAAAAG
The DNA here is from genome assembly GCA_025331215.1 of Actenoides lindsayi. Classification (NCBI taxonomy): domain Eukaryota; kingdom Metazoa; phylum Chordata; class Aves; order Coraciiformes; family Alcedinidae; genus Actenoides; species Actenoides lindsayi. The sequence continues at coordinate 7,627 of WTSP01025448.1, read as the reverse complement.
TCACTGGTTCCCAGACTCAAAAGCATTTGTTTGAATATCTGAAAGGTGAATACAAAGGACCAAAGCAAATATGTTTACAACAGCTCAATAAACCACCAGTCTCAGCTTCCCAGGAGAGTTTTCTGTAGGTCCACAGTGCATCTGTATATCAAGTGACAGTGAGAGAATTTGCCACCTGAAACCGGAGTGATTTATTGCAAGGGTACCTGTGGAGTACCAAATATTCAATTAGCATGATGTTCATTAGCTTCATCACATTGCTGTCATCTGCACCATGATCCAAGCACCTGAGCAGTGTGTGCAGCCTTTTCCTGTTCTCTCACTGTGTTACCTGGGCAAGAATCCTGGACAACACCAAACCATCAGCAAGTTACTCAAGGCGTAATAGTTTTCAGGCCATTTCAGGCTGCAGTCCTAGTTCTCACCCTTAGCATGGAATAGAAATAGAAATCTCCTTTATGCACAGAGAGGCCTAAATTTAAAGCCCTGTATCAGGCAAAATTGACAGTTCACAAGCATGCCCTTATCCCCTGGAAGAGGCAGCCACAGCATTAACACCAGACAAAAAAAAATCCCTGCTAGAGAAAACATATCGACTTCTGGAAGGGAGAGATCCTGTCTTGGTTTTAAATTCACTGGAGATGCAGTTTATTCAATTATCAGCCATCTAGAGAATGAAATGTGGCTTCACGCCAACTATCAGCTGGGCAGGGGAGATGACGACAACCAGGTTAACTCTTAATTTACCCTTCAGCTAGACAGATGGTGAGCAGCAGGATGGCACCGAGCTATCCTACACACAGGCATCACGCATCTCCAAGGTTAAAGCTATTGGCTCAGTCTCCCCGCACGCAGAAAAGGCTTTTACACTGGCTATGCCTAGGAGGGCAGGTGGGGAAAAAAACCCCACCAGTTCGATGTGGTACCCAATGGGAGGATGCTCTGTTCACAAGCCCCCTTTTGTAAGGGGACCCCATGTAGCACAAAGGGCTCTCTGTCCTCAGGGGAGACCCACGGCTGTAAAAACAAAGAGAGACACCGGGAAAGCGTCTGGTTCATTATCCCCCTCTGAAAAGCTCTCCAGCGTCAGGCTTTTTAAAGGAAGACTCTGGGCAACAAGGGGGGGTGTGGATTAAAACCGAGATTCATTGGAAGAGGCAAAAGGGGGGAGCTGGCAAGATGTAAACCCTCACCAAATGCCCTGGAAAGCACAGAGGGTCTTGTGCTGGCAGCAATGACCACATGCCAGCACATGGGGCTCCTGGGAGAGGCCGGAGCTGGATGAGTATAAAGCAGTTTTCTCTGCTCCTCTAGGATGCATCTGAAGCACTTGAGGGGCACCATTCCCATAAAGGTTACCTTAACACCACTGGTTTTGCTTGGGCTGTGCAGCCACAATCACTAGTGGCTCTGGAGAGCAGCAGGACACTGGACAGAAAAGCAAGCACCATCCACATCAGCTTGTCCATGTGCTGCTCAAAGACTGCCCTCAAGCCAGAAATACCATTTCTGCTGGAGAAGAGGATAGGGAAGGTTATATTGTGCTTGGGATGCTAAAGAACAAACCTGCTGCTTTCTGGGAATCTCTCCTGTATTAAACCAATCTGGCTTGGAGCTCACACCATTGTGAGCTTGTCACTTACTGGAGTCTGGGGCATTCCTGCAAGGCAAGAATTGCTCTCAAGGGAAGCAGAGAGATGAACCCTGCCTGGCACCAAACAGGTACGGGAAGATGGATGTGCCTCTGCGAGAGGGACAGTAGATGGTCTCCCCTCACCTTTCTCATTACCAGCATCAGCAGCCCTGGCAGAGATGGGTCTGGGAAGCAGCAAGCTGCAGTAACCGAGTACTGAGTATCTTCGCCTGGGCTGAGCTTGCCCTCTCATGGTGAGAGCTGGTAGTGAGAAGAAGCAGATCTCTCCCAAACCATCCCCTCCCTCCTAGGGTGCAGCAGGGTCTTGCCATCCCTATCTGAGCCCCTGATGCAAATAAAGCACTGCTGCCACGAAGGCATCCCTCCTCCTAGACTGAAAGTTGTTCCAGGGAGGGCAACTTCTGTAGACAGCCCTTTGGCCACCACAGCCCAAGTTATGCCCTGCTTCAAGCAAGACTGGGGGGACATCACCTGGCAGAGGGTAAGCAAGGCAGGGCAGGGACACTGCAGCATCTCAAAGGCAGCAGCAAGGCCACAGAATGCTTTTTTTTTTCTACTTTAAAATAATGAGCCAGAGAAAGTAAAGAAAGCAAGCACCTTTTGTAAGTCATCTACCAGCTTGTCCAAAGCCAGAAGCTGGGGGGGTCCTACAAGACTAAGCCCTGCAACCTGCCATCCACACAGCTTAACAAAAGGAAAGCAGGCAAAGGAAGCAGCCAAAGCACAGCCACATCTCCTGTTGCCAGTGTCAGGAAACAGCAGGACCAGGGCTGCCCCACCCAAGGGAAACAAGCCAAGAACGACCCCAGCACAGCAAGACACTCACCAGTAAAGGTGCAGCACCGTGGGACCTGAACACAACAGTCTGGGCTGGGTGCTGGGGGAAAGGATCCATGAACTCTTTCAGACACAGCAGAGGAGACAGGTCCTGGGAGCGACAAGGAACAGCAGAAGGCAAGGCAGGACTAAGAGACCAGCTACCCACAGCACAGGCACCATC
>WTSP01025447.1:15607-27243 GCA_025331215.1 Actenoides lindsayi | reverse complement strand
GAGAGATTCCCACCCCGGCTGGACACTGCGCTGCTGGGCCCCCTGCTCTGGGTGCCCCTGCTGGATGGAGCAGGGGGTGGCACCAGATCAGCTCCAGAGGGCCCTGCCAACCCCCACCAGGGTGGGATTCTGTGATCCTTAAATTACTTGTGTATCTACCTTACAATGGATGAACAGTTGTGTGTGGGGTTTTTTGCCACTGGGATATTCATTTTTTCTCACAAGCTTACCATTAATGACTCCTAAAACATTACTTTCTCTTTTTTTCCATCTTGATATTAAATAACAACGTACAGTCGCACCAAGCAAGGAGACCCACACGTTGTATGATGGGATTGAAAAAGTCCTTTCCAACCTCCACCATGCTGGGATTCTCTGGGATTCTGTGACATATGCAAGATGCTCCTGCTTCTATTCTAGGATTAAAAACTCTTTGAGGAACTCCAAAGACTCCCTGAGTGCAGCAAGAACGTGACTGCAAAAACCTCCTGGCACGCAGCGAAGAAGGGAGATCTACAGCTGTACAATGGAGACCCTTGTACTCCTTTAGCTTCACTTCCAGTGTAACGTAGAGCAAAGCTTGACACTGTATTTCATTTGACATAACCGTACTCGGTCACCAAGTGGTCTCAGAACACAAGCTGATCTACAGCTTTAAAACCAGACAGCAGGTAGGTGAAAACCAAAAGTGATGGGGCTTTGCAGCCCAAAGACCATAAGAATAATGATGAATCACAGCCGTTTGTGAGAAGTGCACCTTCCATGCACAAACCAGTCTAGTTTGCCTGGTTTCAGCTTCTAGTCCCGGACTGCATTATGCTTTTGTCTGCTAAATAATGTTTTGCACACCACATAATTCATTAGAGGTGAGGTCAATGCACAAGTTTGAGTTTGATAAAACCTATACATCACGTTCTCCGCATAAAGAGAGGACCTAATTTTTCCCTAAAGCCACTTGCCAGCATTTTAGTGATGCTCTTAGTTCTTCTGAACTTGTGTGTGTAGGGATAATGAATACCAAGGACTGAAACTGCACAGTCAGAGAGTTTTTGTTAGGGCCAAATGAAAAGAACTGGGGTTGGAATGGGGCTCTGGAGGCCTCTGGTCCAACCTCCAGCTCCGGGTGCTCAGCCACTCTCTGCAGGCAGCTCTAAGCTCTGTCCTCAGCCTTTGCTGCCCTCACCCCATCCCTCTCAGCATCTCCACGTGCATCCCAGCACTTCAGTGTCTGTCCCAGACTGGGGAACCTAAACTGGGTGCACTCTCACTCAATGGGATGGCATCTTCACCATGTTACTCCCTGTTCTATCCTATGTGTGTGAGATCACGATACACACTCTGACACAGACCTATCCCCCTATTCATTGCTTGCTATCCGTCAATATACAATCAATACACAACATACAATCAATACACAGCAATGAGTTCTTCACTCCTTCCAGGTCACCGACAAAAACATGAAAGAGCAGATCTAGAACCAACCCAGAAGTCTCTCTACTAGGAACTTACTTCTCAGTTACTACTTGTTTAAGCTGCCCTGCAAAGCCAGACTGTTAGCCAGGCTCAACTTCTCTAGTATGTGCCAGGTAATGATTTATACTTCTTAATCAACATGTCAAATACGACTGCCTTCAGATATTTTATTTACCTTTGGGTTTATTACATTATCCTTTTCAGCCTAACCTGCAGTCTCAGAAAAACTAAAAATAGAGTAAAAGATCAGCTGAGCTTGACCTTCTCCCTTTCCAAAACACCCTACTGACTGGTCATTTATTGCTCCCATTTATTTCTTTATTCATCCCATTTTATATTCTTTCCTATTATTTTTCTCTGAACTGAGGAAGCAATTTCACTCCTGCTTTTGTCTGTAAGTCCGTATTTAATTACGCGGCCCCAATCTGCATAGAAATAGCTTCACTTCATCATTTCCTTGCCCATCTTCAAGACGTGATAATTCAGATTGTTTTCAAAGGGACGCTGAGTCCCCAACCAGCTCAGCATTCTAAACCAAAGCTGAAGCACACTTCCTGGTTTCCAGTATTACAGACCGGTCCTCATCTTACTTCTCATAGAACAACAACAACAAAAAAATAAACCACAAACGCCCCTAAAAAGCCCACATTCTCCCCAAGTGGTAATTCAGGAAAAAAAAAAAAAGGCTTGATTTATGTGCAGTTGTACATAAATACTATCTCATCAATGCAGATGGCTCTCTACAAGTGTATTATCAGTGCTGATGGACTGAATAAAATTGCTGTCATTTTCCTTCACACGACTGAGTTTCTCTTTGCTGGAAAATTAACTACAAGTAACATCTTTGAGCTTTCCAGATTTAAAAATTGGCAAGAGGTTTTTTTTTTTTTTTTCTTCCTGTGTTTCAAATACGCAGCCAAAACCAGTTCAAAAGCTTTCAGAACCAAAGGATAAAACACCTAAGCTCTTAAAAATGAATCGATAAGATGCCCTGAAATAAATCAGTAAATTCCTGTGCTCCTGCTCCCGCGTGTGTCCATCTTCAACATTCATATCAAGAAAGTTGCTAGATTAATAGTATTCATTCCTTTCTTCTACTTTGTTTTCCTTGCTTGCCTACATTTGGTTCAAAGAGCAATTGGTGCTGAGCATCAGAGCTCAGCAGCACCAGGGATCACTGCATGACAGCAGCTCAACTGCAGCACGGCCTCTTTCCTGGAGAGCCTGTTTTCCTACAAATGGTTTGAAACTGAGCTGCTGCCCAGCTCTGGAGAAGTGAATGGTCTTGTTGAGTCCATCAGCACAAGTGCAGAGAGCTGTTGCGTTAAGCCAGGGTCCCCGTGCCAGACACAGGATATGGCTTATGCCTCACCGAGGGCAAAGTACACTCGGGAGCCTTCTACGTAGGGAACTCGATGGATAAGTTTCAATCTGAGCCCGAAAGGGGAACAGCTACAAAGTTAGAGTGCAAACAGGGCTCCCATCAAGCGTGGATTTTTGGGGGAGCAAGGGGGCTTTAGAAGCCCCACCAACGCGCATCTCCTGCACCAGCCCGATGCTGAGGTCATAGAATGGTAGGGGTAGGAAGAATCACAGAATCACTCAGGTTGGAGAAGCCCCTTGGGATCATCGTGTCCAACCATTCACCCTACTCTACAAGTTCACCCCTAGACCATGTCCCCCAACACCACATCTCAGCGATGCTCAAACACACCCAGGGATGGGGACTCAACCCCCTCTCTGGGCAGCCCATTCCAATACCTCACCACTCTTTCTGTGAAGGATTTTTTTCCTAGTGTCCAGTCTAAACCTGCCTTGTTTAAGCTTGAGGCCATTCCCTCTGGTTCTGTCCCTAACTACCTGAGAGAAGAGCCCAGCACCAGCCTCTCTACAATGTCCTTTCAGGTAGATGTAGAGAGTGATGAGGTCTCCCCTCAGCCTCCTCTTCCTCAGACTAAACAGACCCAGCTGCTGCTTGTCACCTTCTCCCTCCCTTTTTGGTCCCAATCTCAGCCTGTTCTCTACTTAACCTGCTTACCTGAAAATAGATGAGGGGCAAGTGATTTGTTTGGATATGGGCACTCTGACAACGAACGGGTGTTTTTCATTTTAAATCCCTATAGTGAGGAGGACGCACGTGAGAGAACATAACCTACCCTGTAATTATGGGAGTAACCGCGGTCCTCCGAACGAGCACTTGGGGCCAGGGAACGAGCGGTCTGAGTTGTTTCATCTTCTTAATTAACATTAAAAATGTATTTTTTTGTGAAGAGTCACTTCAAAGGTTGACTTTAAAATAGGTTCTGCCACTCGCTATCATTTCTCAAACCAATACAGTGAAATTGCAGCAGCTCAGGCCCTTTCAGCTTCCGCATGAAAAACTTCATTGTTTAATGTTGCTACATCTTAATTAAATTGTCTTTTCTTTTATAAGCATTTTGAAGCTACGAGCTGTTGTTCTTTGCATGGCAGCTCCTCCTCATATTGCATTTTCTTGCAAAAACTTAAAAGGGAAGGTTATTTGGCACATTTAAGTGGGTTTTTTTGTTTGGTTGGTTTGTTGTTGTTGTTTTGTGTTTGGTTTTTTTTTTTCCTGTTTCCTGCCAGTTTCTAATCCCAGCAAAACACTGATCTTGGTTTTAGCATCCTCAGAATTATCTGGGGGCTATTTGTACCCAGAGCTGAGAGCAGTTTCCGTTCCGCCTGTACAGAGCTAGCGTAAATGCAATAAATTGTGCATTTGTACTTCTGCAGAATGATATATTTTTTTGTTTGGAACAAACAGCGTCCCGCGTGCACTGTTAATTTCCTGGCTTTTCCAGCGTTCCATCCAGCTGCTCGTGCAATGCTGGCTCGTGCTCAGAGCTAATGATAAAAGCCAGGAGAAAACAGCACAGTGAAGCCAAACAACTAACAATGGCAAAACATAGTAAGTCAATACAAATGTCAAAAAAAAAACCCCAACCAACCCCGAACTACGTAGAGCAGAGTCAGGCAGCTGGGAATGAGCAAGCGGTGCCTGCAAAGCCACTGGTTGTTACTTTCCGACGTAAACCAACAACATTGAAAAAAAAAATATTTAAATTGACCCATTTCAGTCACTCTGCTTTCCCTTCCTCCTCCCCCCCGGCCCTTTTGCTGTCCCTCGTCTGCGCTTTTCTGGGCACTGAGGTGCCCTCTGTCAGTTTGCAGATGATGCCCAGTTAGTTGGGTGTGTTGATCCTAAGGAGGGTTGGACAAGATGATCTTTCAGGGTCCCTTCCAACCCCAAACATTCTGTGATTCTAACATTCTGTGATCTGCCTCAGGGTCTGGAGGTTGTGCAGAGGGGTCTGCCCAGGCTGGAGCGATGGGTTGAGGTCAATGTGATGAGGTTCAACAAGGCCAAGGGCTGGGTCCTGCCCTTGGGTCCCACCAACCCCCTGCAAAGCTCCAGGCTGGGGCAGAGCGGCTGGAAAGTGCCCATGGGGAAAGGACCTGGGGGTGTTGGTTGCCAAGTGGGTGAAGATGATCCAGAGAGTGCCCAGGTGGACAAGAAGGCCACCAGCATCCTGGCTGTGTCAGCACTGGTGTGGCCAGCAGGACTGGGGCAGGGATTGTCCCCTGGACTGGGCACTGGGGAGGTCACACCTTAAATCCTTTGTTTTTCTCCTGGGGAACCAGCCAGCCCCAGTTTAACGCAAAGCTGTGAGTTAGGCTTTCATGGGCTGCATGAAATGCACCCTCTATCGAGGGAGAGCCCCTTCCTAGCACCACCAATGCAAGCCGTGCCCCAGACTGGTGTGGTTGGAGGCTGAGGGGCACGGTGGGTAAAACAGAGAGGGGAAAAACAGCCTCACAGCTCTGTGACTCCTGTACTGTCTCAGCAATTAATGAAGAACAGCACCGTGGCCAGGACTATTTCTTAAGGCCCTCAGAGAACAATCACATTAAAGTAGGTCTCATAAATAATTCACCGCTGCTGACTTAATGCCTTTTTTTTTTTTTTGGTGCAATGGCCAATTATCAAAACAAACATTTAGCTTTATGTAGATCAGTAAACGAGAAGAGACGTTTTTGTGACATGTAATATATGCTTTCGTTTATAAACCGCGCTACCAAATACAGCTTCAAGTGCTTCTCTTTCCACCGTTCTTTAAAATGTTTCATTGAAAAAAAAATATATAAAAATTAACCTGCCAAAATAGAGGGAAATAAAACTTTAGGTGTTGTAATAGCTAGTTTTCTTTCTAAATAAATGGAACTTAATGCTAATGCAACAGTAACGTTACTGGCTCACACGAATCCAACGTTTTGCTCTTGTTAATCAGGACCAAAATGAGTTGTTGTAGATGGTTGCTTGGGAGGTTTCCAGTGCTCAGCTGGATGTGCCTGATCCAGTGCTGGGGAAACCTCAAGGGTGGCTGGAGCAGGTGGCCTCAGGGGCTCAACAGCCACCGTTTCCGTGGCTGTGTTAGACCCGTGGCAGCTAGCGGGGTTAAGGGAGCTTTAGGATGAGAAATGGAAGTGGTCCTGAGTGACCTGGGAAGAATGGGTAGGGTAGAGTAGGATTAACTTCCCTGGATTTGGACTTAAGCAGTCTCCAAGTAGATGGTTTCCACAGAGCTCTGATGAGACAAGTTCGGTATAAGAGGTCTTTTATCAGGGGAGCTTGACTCCAAAAAGAGCACAAAGATGAGTTTTCATGTACCAACGAGGTCGTGAGACAGCACACCACCCTCAGCTACAGTGATGGACAGCAGCACCTTGCTCAGCCTCCTGGGGAGGAACATCTCATGGAGTGATCTACTTCACAAAGGTGGTTTGTTTATTTTTATTTGGTTTTAAATCTAGTGCACTCAGGAACTTTTTCCTGCTGTGGAAGAGGTGGGGAGTGTTTTCCATATACTGCTAAACTGGGTCAGATGTTGTGTGGTGAAAAACCACGGCTGGCAGATGCAGATCTCCTTCTAGGGTGTGGATGGGCTTATTTGGTCATGGTTACTTCCACAGTGAATCTACTACAGAATTGCTGTTGTTGGAAAAGACCTTTAAGATCAAGTCCAACCATTATCTACTCTACCAGGGCCACTACTCTACACCATATCCTTGAGCACCACATCTAGATGGCTTTTAAACACATCTAAGGCTAGTGATGCAACCTCTTCCCTGGGCAGCCTGTTCCAGCCTTTGATAACTCTTTTGGTAGGGGAATTTTTCCTGTTGTCCAACCTAAACCTTCCCTGGTGCAACTTGAGGCCATTTCATCTTGTTCTAATTACCTGAGCAGGTTTTTCCTATGTGTCTTTCTCCGACAAAGAATAATAGCAAAACGGTCATCCAGCTTTGAAGTTAAACCTTGGCCAGGTTTGCTCTGGCTTATTGGAAAAAAAAAAAAGAAATCTTCTTAGTTAATTCCTGCAGGAATTTGTGTTTTTCTTGAAAATGCTGTTTTATAATAAAGCTTTGTCGATAAGCAAGTCAAAGTTACCAATCCCAGATGTGCTTTGTGCCAGCAATCAGAAAAACAAAGTACTTCAAGTGCATTCTAAACATACTTCGTAAAACTCTCCCATTGCTGATGCGCGTGGGCACGGTTCAGAGTCTGCAAAACCTTCCCTGCGAGCCTCCTCACCAGAGTTCAGGAAAGTGGTGTTAACCAAATCTTGCCTTTCTTAACTCGGCTCATCGGTAGCTGACTTTATAACGCGCGTTGCTCAATCCCCCTTCGCTAGGAAGGTGAGATCTGAATCATTTCCGTGGCAAAGCCAGGAGCGGGTTCGGGGGAAGGTGTCGCTTTAACGTTTCCCGGCTTTAATGCTCAATATTCAGAGAACTCCTTTGACTTTGGTAAGAAGGGCTGGGATGTGAGGAAACATCTCCTTTCCTGGATGAGAGATGTGGTTTGATTGAAGCGGCTCTGTTGATCTTGCAGAAGAGCCTCTCGGAACATTATTCACTCCTCTGAGAAGTACGGGACGGCTGAAAGCCGTTGGCTTTTCCCCGTTACGGTTCGGGGTGTCTCGTGGAAGGATGGATGGCCCTGTTTTACTGATCGCACATCAGTATCGCAAACACCGTGTTCTGTAATTGCGTTTCCTGTAAGAATTTATAGTTGCTTCAGTGGGAATGTGGCTTATGGGTTATAAAAGAGAAGCGGTAGAAATATTTAGCTAATGGATTTTTCTAAGCCACTGGAAAAAAAAAAGAAAATTTATTTGCATTCTAACTTCTCCAAACCATCCGTTTTTGTAGTGGTACCCATTTCATAAGCAAAACAACGTGATTTTTAACAAGTGCGTCTGTTAAAGCTTAGAAAAGGCAAGGAACATGAAAGAAAGGTGGTTTATTTTACAAATACATATTTGGATCCATAGTAGGAGTATATTTACATGTTACCTCTTGGGTTTGGGCCAAGCGTGCCCCGTTATGTCCTTGCAGGCATTGCTGTGTTGTCCAGCTGAGGAAATAGGAAACAAGGTGGCATGGCCAAGTCCTGCCTGTCTTCAGTACTGTGGCCTTTCGGCACTTCAAGGGGCCTGTCAGAAAGATGGGGAGGGACTTTTGAGCAGGGCCTGTTGGGACAGGACAAGGGGGGATGGGTTTCAATTAAAAGAGGGAGATTTAGACTGGAGAGAAGGAAGACATTGTTGACACTGAGGGTGGTGAGAGCCTGTCCCAGGTTGCCCATAGAGGTGGTCACTGCCTCATCCCTGGAACCATTAAAGATGAGGCTGGTCAGGGCTCTGAGAACCCTGCTCTAGTTGCAGATGTCCCTGCTCAGTGCAGAGTGGTTGGACTAGATGAGCTTGAAAGGTCCCTCCCAACCCAAACCAAACCATACTGTGATGCCACGATTTAGTGAAAATATGAGTACGAGGTGGACCCCTGGAGTTCCCCCCTTGAACAAGGGCCACACTTCGGACATGCCTGTCTCCTGGGGAGTCCTGGAAAATCCCATCACCTACATCTCAGAAGCTTTTAGACACCTTCAAAGTGATTTCACTCTATACATCAAAAAATTGGCATGGGCCAGCTCCTCAACTCATGCAAAGGAGTTCCCAGGGACCCACCTAGGGCTGGATCCACTCACAGGATAAATAGCTGGAAAAGACAGTGCTGCTGAAGCCAATGTGGCATTAATGACACTGAGAAGCTCCTGTGGCAGAGGCATTACCTGCCACAGTTCTTAATGAAGGACAAGCACATTGTATTCCTGTCGGTGCGGTCGTTCTTCGAATGAGTAATTTATATGGGTACATTAAAGTATATCCTGCAATTTCTCACCTGTCACCAACTGGGGGGGGCACACAAGCCTGGTTTGCAAGGAACTGCTGCACAGACACCATGAGGTGGGCAGTGAATGACAGATTTGTTTTACATTTCCAGTCTTTAAATAGTTCTACCAGGCAGGGAAAACACCCTTGCAAAACGAAATCCCCTGTGCATCACACTCTCCCGGAGTGTGGGGATACAGGAGTCCCACTGGCAGATGTTTGGCAGCTGCTGCCGCTGCCCAAAGGTGGTTTGCAAAGCCTCTTAGATGTTTTGCTAGACACTCATCAGGCACTGAGCAAGGACGTGCTGGAGCGCACCGGATGAGTTCACCCTGGCACTTTGTAGAGCTGTTACGCTCTCGTGTGCAGCCTTTCCTCAAGGAATGCTCCAGGAGTGCTCCTGGACCTGTTGCATCAGGCTTATCCTACATGGTTAACTCCATATTTATCGTCTCACCTTCCGATCAATCTTACTGTTGCTCAAAAAAAATCCGAATCCCTGGCGCATGATGCACAAATGTCAATCGTGGTCATCAGATTTTGAACCTCCTATCTGAACCAATGTCTCATGAGTCTGTGATCCACAACAGGAGCTGTGGCTACAGTAGGAGGGGACTATGGACTCCAAGTGTCCAGGAATTAATATGCTGTGACTGTTTTCAGCCCTAGAGAATAGAAGAGAAAAATCAAAAACTATTGTAACTTTACACCCAAATCATCTCAGTTGTCGGAGGAAGACAGCACATCTTGCCAGCTCAGAAGGAAAAATGAGGCAGAACAAAAGCAGGAGCATGTGGAGAGACCAGTTCAGAAGCCAAGTCACAGTAACTAGTGTATATATTTAATATTACCCAGTAAAATCCACTTACCCCCACAACTGCCTCAGCGAGGTGTTGCATGTTTTATACTGATGCACGTTCAACTTGAGACCAATGGAAAGAAGCCAAATGTTTCTTTTGACAAGCTTTCTGCTTTCCCAACCTCTTGGGAACCACAGCAACAAAGCTCCTTTAAGACGTTGCGATCTCGCATCACGTTGAAATGTCATGAACTACCACAAGACAAATATATCTTTTGTGCAATTTAAATGGCAATCAGGGAGCTATTTTTTCTGATTAATATACGGAAAGTTGGCGGTCACAGCAGGGGACTGATGAGGCTAATCTGTCAATGTCCTTGATAGTGGAATGCTTGATTGCTCCAAGCCAATGAGAAGTGCATAATGACGAGGAAAGGTGGTGATCAGAACTGTGCTACACTGTCCCTTCTGCTCAAGTCATTTGGATGTTTGCACCTCAGCTGATGCTACGTGAGATATTTGGACAGGCTCTCAAGATGGCATTGCTAATGAAATTAGGAGCAGGAGAGGATATCTATGTTCATGGGAGAGCAGACACAGTCCAGAAACGTCAGAGATGAGATGTAGGATACTCGTGTGTCTTTACTAAGAGCTCTCTGTATGAGCAAAGATCATAGGATCGTAGAATGTCTTGAGTTGGAAAGAACCTCTAAAGGCCATCTAGTCCAGCCCCCCTTACAGTGAGCAAGGACACCCTCACCTAGATCAGGTTGCTCGGAGCCTCAGATGGAGCTAAAGAACCTGAAAACATGAATAGCTCTCAGACGAACTTGTCCTTTCAGTGCTTCTGCAGCATGTACATCCCACAGCCAAATAACCATTATTAAATGCATAAAAACCAGCCTCTGCTTCCCTTTCACCAGGGAATTTGTACCCTCAGTGAGGAGCAGGAGAGGGGGTTTGAAGGGTTGCCACCGAACACCCTTCCCTCTTACACTCTGTGGGACCAGATGCTCATGGTCCCGGGAGGGTCCTGCCCAGAGCAGCTGAAGCTCTGCCATTTGCTGGCTCAGCAACCAGCTGTCGCAAGAAGAGGTTGAACACCAGCTGAGGACCAAACTTGCATGTCCTTCTCCATCTTTTGAAGCCAGGCTCACCTCTGCCTTGGTTCCTCCTACAGGTATCCACAGCGTGAGCTGTGGGTGTCTCGCGGGCATGGGTAGGCAGGCGGGGAGCCCAAAGTGCCTCACGCTGCTGTCGCCCACTGCATCCCTGCTGAGAAATGAGAAATCTCACAGCTTATCGAACACCACAAATAGTCACAGCAGATAAGACGCAGCCCCAGATTATTATTTTTTTCTTTTTTTTTTTTCAGTTGTTACACTGAGAAAGTCTCATTGTGCCACAACCTACAAAGCCACGCTTGTTTTCCCTCTCACGAAATGCGGGTGGCTCGGTTGCAAGGTAACCAGCAAAGCCTCCCCCCTACCCACAAAGAAGGACTGCAGCACAGCTCTGCACCTCCTGAAGCTCTCCTCACCTTTTCAAAGCCACGGACCTCTTCACACTGGCAGCAAGTCCACAGCCCCATGTTTGATAGCTGACCGCACGCTGTTAGTGGTGGTTGTACCACTAATGGTGGCATCTTCCACTGAGGATGGACAGTGGAAGGTCTTCTCATTTATCACCTCATCTTGAAAGCCGTGCACATCTCCCCAGTGCTCACAGGTTTCCCTGCCTGCTGGGGAGGCTTCTCTGGGTGCAATGCAGGGATTGGAACAGGGTTTCTTGAAGGCAGGATTTATCATGGAATCATAGAATAGTTTGGGTGGGAAGGGACCTATAGAGGTCATCTAGTCCAGCCCCCCCCGGCACTGAGCAGGATCAGATGCAACTAGAGCAGGTTGCTCAGAGCCCCAGCCAACCTCACCTGGAAAGGTGCCAGGGATGGGGCAGTGACCACCTCTCTGGGCAACCTGGGACAGGCTCTCACCGCCCTCAGTGTCAACAATGTCTTCCTTCTCTCCAGTTTAAATCTCCCTCTTTTAGTTTAAAACCATCACCCCTTGTCCTGTCCCAACAGGCCCTGCTCAAAAGTCCCTCCCCAT